>CATIWM010143131.1:0-16300 GCA_949671775.1 Mallotus repandus
CCTTTTTAATTCTCATTCTTCACTTCATTTATACTCATAATCCCTTTTATTCTCATAATTTCACTCATTTTGAGTGTCATCAAAATTCAAAAATTCTCGCTTCTTGATCGAGTACAAGTCGTAGCTAGATTCAACACACTAGCTTAACTGTATGCAACTCTTGACTTACACTTAAGTGTCCATAACCATATCCAAATATACTAACCTATACTTAAATTCAATCAATATGCATAATGAATGTAAACATATAAATAGTTAGGGTACGGGGTGTTACATTAAGGTCGAGCCACTTCAGTGATCATACAAATAACATACATAATAGATCACAGGCAGAGCAATTAATTAGTTGCAAATAACACACAAAATAGATCACAAGGAGAGCAATTAATCAGTTGCAGAAAACAGCTAAAGTCCAAATAAATGAAAATTAAATTTTACTAAAATTTTTATAGTTAATTGGCACTTGATTATCCCATTGATGGGGCCATGCCAACAGGAGGTAACTCTGAGAATCACAAAACACAAAATAAGAGATTGCATTTAAAAAAGAAAGCTTAGATAGAAGCAGAATTAAAGAAATAAGATACACGAAATAATTCAAAATAATAAGTAAGTAAATTACCTTTCTCAAACTCCTCAATTTCCTCTAAGGACTCTTCAATTGAGACTGGAGCTTTTGACATTCTCATCCAATCTTGAGAATATATTAAAGCTTCCACTACTTTGGGTGTCAAAGAAGATCTAAAGCAGTCCAGCACCTCCATCTTATGCTAAAAGTAGATTCAGATGCAAATGTGGATATTGGCACAACTAACGCATCTCGTGCTAGAGTAGAGAGAATAAGAAATCTCTTAGAATTGAGCTTCCACCATCTGAGAATGTCAAATGAGTCATCATCCTCAATGACAAACTAAAAAAGATAGCTATCCAACTCAGTTTTCTTGCTCCCACCAATTCCAAGTGCCATCTTATGCATCTTAAATCTGGCTTTTAGCAAGGAAGATGAATGCCTAGATTCAGTAAAAGCAGTCCCACAAGCATCAATTGATTGTCTAGATAGTGATGAAGATTGAGAATGAGACTTGCAAGAAGCAGAATAATCATTAAATAATTCAGACAAGGCAGCTTTAACATTAAAGTAAATACTTCCACCCATAGAATCCCCATAAATATGATTCGGTGGATACTCTAAGAATTCCAGCTTGTATTAAAGATCAAGCACATTTGCAATGAAAATCAACAAATTCATCTTTTAAGGATCCTCCCAGTACTTGTCAAATTTGCCTTTCATGGAAAAGACCATTGATCTTTTACTAGCATCAGGAGAACTTTGCCACTCATGTAAAACACTAAAAAGTTCAAAAATTTCATAGAAAAAAGAGTTTGTAGTAACATATTGAGAACTAAAGATTCTCAATGTCATCTCATTAAATTTTTTCAAAAAATCAACAAGTTGCTTGACATGCAACCAGTCTATAAAATCTGGTACATCATCTCCTAAGTCAGCTCTAAATGCATGCTCACATTTCTCATATTTTTCAAAAACTTTTTCAAATAAGCAAGCATATTTTAACATGTCATAGGTTGAATTCCACTTAGTGGGCACATCTAGAGACAATGAACATTTTGATTCATAACCAATCAAGTCAGCTACTTCTTTAAATTTGTGCAACCTAGCAGGTGAATTCCTAATATATCTCACAGCTTCTCTAACAAAATTGCCAGCTTCTTTCAACCCCTCAGTGACAACTAAATTAAGGATGTGTGTAATGCATCTCATGTGGACATATTTTATTTTGACAACAGTTGTGCCCCAAGACATTAATTTTTTCTTAAAAAAATCAAGTGTAGAGTCATTTGAAGATGTATTGTCTACTGTCACTGTGAAAATATGCTTGACACCCCAATCTAGAAGACAGTTTTCTAAACTTTTTGCAATATACTCACCCTTATGCGATGTAACAGGGACAAATGAAATAATTTTTTTGTTCAGCTTCCCCTCTGAATTAATGTAATGAGTAGTTATGCACATGTAGTTTATGCATTGAATTGAAGTCCAAGTGTCAGTTGTGAGGCTGACTCTTTGACTTTGAAAGTGATGCATGGAAACATTTTTCAATTTAAGCTTTGCTTCCACATATGCATGATAACAGTCTTGACTGACTGTCCATCTACTAGGTAGCTTGAACCTAGGACATGCAATAGACAAGAAATTTTTAAATCCCTCTCCCTTAACAAATTTAAATTGGAGCTCATCAACAATAATCATGTGGGACAATGCAGTCCTAATAGCTTCCTGATTGAAAGACCAAGTCCCTATTACACCTACACTGTCAGAACTATACACATCAGGTTGAAGAGTTAAAAGACTCTGTCAACTGGACTTAGGGTTAGGGTTTTTCCTACATGCAAGGATATGATTTCTATAAGATGATGTACCATTAATTTTAGGGTCTACATTTACGATTTTAGCACAATAAACACATCTAGCTTTTACCAACTTCCCTTTCTCAATGATTTTTATCGAAGTGCTCCCACACCTTGCTTCTACTGTCCATGTCCTTTCTTTTTTTTTTTTTTCATTTTTAGCAACTTCTGGTTGCTTGGGGGCTTCCACCTCTGCAGGAGTCTGAGCACCACCAGTAGCAAGTTCACTGCCACTGGCAGCGCCTGCTTCAGTTTTCATCTTTATAATATACATGCAATCAATACATAAGAAAATGAAATAATTAAGAACATGATATAATGCAAAACCAAATAAGAGAACAACAAATAATCATATAATGATTCAATAAAAGGAAGCAGTAATTTTGGAGTTCAATGAAAGCAAACACTCAAATGATTCAATAAAAATAATTTTTACAAATAATTATTTCAACAAAATAATCAAACAGAAAACATAAATTAAAATTTCACTTAAAGAAATTTTTTTACTAAATTTTAAATAAAATTATTTACATAGAAAGTATAAATTATATTTTCAAAAAAAAGCAAATTAATAAAATTATTCAAAAATTAAGTTTTACTAAAAATTATTTCAATACAATAATCAAACAAAAAGCAACTATTATAATTTCAATTAAGGAATTTTTGTACTAAATTTTAAATAAAATTATTTACACAGATAGTGCAAATTATATTTTTAAAAAAAAAGCAAATTAATAAAATTTAAAAAATAACTACACTGAAAGTAAACATTAATAAATTAATTTTCAAAAATTCAAAATAACAAAAAATTTCAATAGGAAATTTAAACACTTAGACTTAGACAACATAGAAATAATTTTACCTTTATAATGGTGAGTGTTTAAATTTTCTCTGACTCAATTATTGTTCAACTTAAGCAACTTCCACGTACAAGATCAACCGATGGCAGATCTACAAGTTTGGGGCTTCCACCATTAATATCGATCAAAGAGATCGGTAAAATTCTTTGGAGATCCAACCAAAAGATTCAATTTCACCAGTATATGTATAACATGCAACAAATAAATGATCAAACACCTTTAGATCTAATAAAATAAGTCCAAAAAGTAACCCAAAATTATAAAAACCTTTAGATCGGTTTAAATAATTACCATATCTAGTAGATCTGCCTATAAAAGGCTATTGCACGTCGATTTTATCACTGTCAATGTTTAGTTTTGAACATTGACGGTAAAAAAAATAACAACAACGCAAATCTGATTTATTTTTTTGAAGAGAACAAACATCGAGCCAGAGAGATTACAAGAAAACAATGAGACATGTTGATTGTAGAGTAATCGTCTCAGAGAACAAGATAAATGTTATAGAGAGGATTGGTGGCGAAAGATAACACAGACAGCGAAGAGGTTCCTTTTAGAGAAAGGTAAGAGATAAAAGCTAGACCGGAGAACAAAGATAAACGCCGACGAATTTTTTTGGGTTAGGGTTACAGTCTTACAGAGAGTCTAGGGTTAGAAGAGACGAAAAGATTAGAAAGTTCGAGAGACGGAGAGAGACAGAGGGGCAGAAAAAATGAGTGGGTGAGGGGAATAAGATGTATTTATAGGGAAAATTTTTTTTAGGGTTAGGATAAGGTATAAACGACGTCGTTTTAAGTTTGCTGTAGCAAAAATTCGGTTTTCAACTCGGTTCGGTTAATTTTAAATATGAACTGAGTCGAAAACTAAAAACCAATTTTCTGTTAAATATTGAACCAAACCATCATTTATCTAATATCAGTTGCCAAGTCGACCTATAATTTCAGCTCAATCTAGTTCGATTTAAACGGACCAGTTTGATTATGCTCACCCCTACTTATCGCCAATGGAACATAGATGAGGGACTGTGAGAGTAATAATAATAATAATTCAAATTGGTAGCTTAATCAAAGCACATTCTCACAAGGCCCATTGGTGTATCAAAAGAAGAGCAAATGGGCTTTACTGCCACATATAATTAGAATAAAGTGAAAAATTTTCAAAACAAAATTTTTTTGAAAAAAAAGAAAAAAATACACAAAGCTGTTCTCTCTCAGAGAGACTCTGGGCTTCGTCGGAGGAAGCCGGCGGGAAATTATTGAGATCGGTACCGGCGCTGACCACTTCTCACCTTCGATTTATTTTATAATCTAATTTTTTTTCCTTTTCTTTTTCTTTTTTTAATCATGAAATGATTCATTTTGAGCATATAATTTGTTTTTGAATCCTTGATCCTGTTTTTAGATGTCAAAAAAACCATGGAAGAATCAGAAAGAATAGCACAGGAGGGAGATTTAACTTTTTTTTTTTAGGTTTTTGTTTTTTGATTTATGATTTTGCTGTCTCTTTCATTTCTTATAGTTTGTTCATAAATCAAACTCATCAGAGCTCACATGCCTTATCTTATGTATTCTTGTTTTTAACTGTAGTTCTGCCACCTGATTTGAATTCTAGGGTTTTGTTATAGATTCAGTTGCTTTAAAATTCTTGTGACTATATAAGTTAATTTCAAGTCCTTGCTATTCAAAATTGAAACTCTAATTAGATGCAAATTGAATTTTGAATTTTCTTGTGCTGTGCTGTTTTGTTGTGTATATTACAGTAACTTTCGAGATACAATGGCTACAGTTGACGAGCCCCTATATCCGATAGCTGTTCTCATAGACGAGTTAAAAAATGATGACATTCAGCTCCGGTTGAATTCGATTCGTAGACTATCGACAATTGCACGTGCTCTTGGGGAGGAGCGAACCAGGAAGGAATTGATTCCGTTTTTGAGCGAAAACAATGATGACGATGATGAGGTGCTCCTTGCAATGGCTGAAGAGTTGGGAGTGTTCATTCCATATGTTGGGGGTGTGGAGCATGCCCATGTTTTGCTCCCACCATTGGAAACACTTTGCACTGTTGAGGAAACATGTGTGAGAGATAAAGCTGTGGAATCGTTATGTAGGATTGGATCCCAGATGAGAGAGAGTGACTTGGTTGACTGGTTCATTCCCCTAGTCAAGGTGAGAGAACAGTGTTTTTCTCAGTTAAATGATTAATGTTGTTTCTATATTTGTTGAGTAGAGATCTACGAGCAGCTGAATTGAGTGAATGCTCATCATTTGGACTGTTGTAGGCACGAAATTTTCTCTTAGATATTTAGAAACAATCATTAGATTGTTATATTTTGGGGTTATCTAATTTATGCCCACTGTTATTCTGTTATATAGCGTATTTATGTCTTGATATATGTTTATTTTTTTTAATTAAAAACCACTGTGTGTAATGTATATGTTTATTTGTGTGGGAAAATCAAAATTTGATGCTAACTGCTAGGTTAGGAAAAGACTGAAATTATCATGAAACTCTATCCTATCATGGTTTTATTGTATTAAATTGCTAGTGAATTTTACCATTTTGGTGTCCTGCAGCATTGGTATGCTGTCAGAGCTCCATTGATCACTTATATATGTATTTGTATATTTGTGAGAGATTTTTTTCCTTTGGTCTTTGAGATGCAAGTCTTGGTTTTGTACTCATGATCCCGACATACAATTTTCTTTGGTGTACTATCTAGGTTATGACTGCTTGTGGGAGATTTTACAAGTATTATTCATTTACATATTTATACATTAGATAATGGTATGCTGGTTCCTGATTGTCAAGCAGATATACTGTATTGTGTACTGTCATATTTTCATTGCCATGTGTTTAAAATTCCTATTACCAGAGGCTGGCAGCTGGAGAATGGTTTACTGCTCGGGTTTCTGCATGTGGGCTATTTCATATTGCCTATCCAAGTGCTCCTGATATGCTAAAGACGGAATTGCGGTCAATATACAGCCAGCTTTGTCAAGATGACATGCCTATGGTTAGGAGGTCTGCTGCCTCAAATCTGGGGAAATTTGCTGCAACTGTTGAACCTGCTCATTTGAAGACTGACATCATGTCAATATTTGAGGATCTTACACAGGATGGTAATTAAATTTGGTTGTGTGGTCTTCTACTTACTCTTTAACAAGTGAATGTATTAAGACAAGTACTTTGAAGTTACCCAAATGATGGAACTAAGATAATGGTAACTGAATTAACCTAGAACTGGACAAGCTTATGTTGACATGATGGATATATTAAATGTGTTCAACAAATGAAACTGATATAAAATAAAGGTTGTTTAAATATAATTTTGTGGTGGGGCTTTTGTGTTTTTGTATTTCCAAATTTGTGATACATTATGAGTTCAGCAATGTAGTTTATATAATTGTTTTTTCACCTCAGATCAGGATTCTGTTCGCTTATTGGCTGTTGAGGGTTGTGCTGCTCTTGGAAAATTGTTGGAGCCCCCGGATTGTGTTGCTCATATTCTCCCTGTTATTGTTAACTTTTCTCAGGTACCAATGTAGTTTATGGATCACAATTTAATTTATATTTTCTTGGTATTTGATGTACCTTGGTAGTATTATTCTTTTTTTTTTTTAACAAAGTATTATTCTTTTTTTTTTTTTAACAAAGTATTATTCTTTTTATTTCCTTAAAATTCCTTGATCTACTTGGGAAACTATGGCTACACTACAGTACTATTGTGGTTCATGTGCTTGTTTTTGGCTTGTGCTATGTCTAAAATATCAATTCTATATACTATTTGAAGCCAACTATCCCTAGCAACAGAATTAATCTTATTTCTTTATGGTTATTCAATCGATTTTTTTACAATACTTATTAATGGGTCACCTGAATCTTCATTGACCTTAAATAGGACAAGTCTTGGCGTGTGCGCTACATGGTTGCAAATCAATTGTACGAACTCTGTGAAGCTGTGGGCCCTGAGCCTACTAGGTAACTGTATAATTTGATTACTGCATAAGTTTATATATACTTTTATTCTCTATACTTTTATTTTTCTTTTTTAAGATCCATTTCTATGTTAGATTGTGTACTTGTGATTTACCCCATGATGGTCCAATGTTGGTGATTTTTTAAGGACCGACTTGGTTCCTGCATATGTGCGCTTACTTCGTGATAATGAGGCTGAAGTACGTATAGCGGCTGCTGGAAAAGTAACCAAGTTCTGCCGCATTTTAAGTCCAGAACTTGCTATTCAACATATTCTCCCCTGTGTGAAGGTATGTTTGCGCAGTTCATTTCTCTTTTCACTTGACCATCAAATTGCTTGTCGAAATCTCAATGCTTAATATTTTTAACTACTCAGGAATTGTCATCAGATTCTTCCCAGCACGTGCGGTCTGCTTTGGCTTCAGTTATAATGGGGATGGCTCCTGTTCTGGGGAAGGTAATAATCCAGCATAATAAATCAAGCAAGAATTTCCTGATTGTAATGCATCTAATTTGATATATCATTGATGTTTCTTGTTTTCATCTATTTTAATTGGATTAGAAAAAAAATTCACTTAGGCCAGTTTGGAATTGTGTTGTCAAACTGCTTTTTGTTCTTTAACAAATTTTTTCTTTTAAAAAAATTCTCTAATAATTGCTTCTAGGAAACCATTGTTTGAAAGACGCATATAAGAGATGCTTTTCTAAAAACAATAGTTTTGGAGTCACAAAGAAAAAACATTTAGGAGCAAGAATTCAAAATTCAAAATTCAAAAGCTGGTACTTAAACACAATGCCAAACAGACACTTAGTTCTATGGAAAATACCATTTTGGGCTGACTTGGTGGTGTAACTGCAATTCGTGCTATTTCTACTGTGAGCATTTACTTGAATACAGATTAGTTTAAGCGGTTCATAGATTCACACTTTGAGTCTGTTATGAGTAGCCTAACTTGGCTACCTGATTTTGTTAACCAGTTTTGCGCTTGTATGCTATGTCCTGGCCAACATATGAGACCTTCTGTGGTTGCTATGACTCCTTAGTTATCTGGCTTCTGCTTGTTCAGATCATTTTTTCTTTTACCTGTTCAATTGTTCTTGAGTTTTAATCTTAATAACTATAGGATAAGTGTGCAGTGATTGCATTGGACTCCTGAAATTCATGTTAAAAAAAAAAATGCAGGATGCAACAATCGAGCAGCTTCTTCCAATATTTCTTTCCCTTTTGAAGGATGAATTTCCTGATGTGCGCCTCAACATAATCAGCAAGCTTGATCAAGTGAACCAGGTACTTAACAACTTAATGCAGCTCAAGCATTTTGTGCCCAATCTGTAACAGTGGGCTACCTTGGCCGTCTTTGCTCTGTGATTGAAACTATTGCTTTCGAATGATAAACTCATATTGTTTGTGCACTAGATCTGCAACAGAAAATATATGCTATTTCTCCCTTAGTCTTTAAAATTTTCTCCTCAATTCAAGTAATATTGAAATTATCTTTGCTTGCAGGTCATTGGAATTGATCTACTGTCCCAGTCATTATTGCCAGCTATTGTTGAGCTTGCAGAGGACCGACATTGGAGGGTTCGGCTCGCAATCATAGAGTACATACCTTTACTTGCAAGTCAGTTGGGAGTTGGGTTCTTTGATGATAAACTTGGGGCTCTTTGCATGCAGTGGTTACAGGATAAGGTTCGTATTTTCATATCGTGTGTTTTATGACAAATGTCACTTTATACTCAGTTTTATGTTTGTGACACACTGGACTTCATTGTTCAATGAGCATTTATTGTTTTCCCCTTATTGTTAATGAGTGATATACTATAACTAGAAATGTGTGCTTGAATTCAGAAAGCTTATTAATTATTGAGAGAGCTTTTTACTACCTTTAGATGAATCCTATTCCTGTTAGCCTTATTTTCTTTTTGCTATTTGATTTTGGCTCGCAATGAAAGCAAAGATAAAATGGAAAAGAAGTACCAAAATTTAATTTAGTGATGTTCCATTTACATCTCAAATCAAACAAATTTTTTATGTCAAAGTTATCAAGGATAATGATGCATGCCTAATACTAATATTTCTCACTTGGATGTTTACTGCAGGTTTACTCAATTCGTGATGCTGCTGCAAACAATTTGAAGCGGCTTGCTGAAGAATTTGGTCCTGAATGGGCAATGCAGCACATAATTCCACAGGTTTGTTTTTGCTCTTCTGAATGAGAATTCCACTTAGGGTTATTTGCAAAAAAAAAAAAAAAAAAAAAACTGTTTAGTACTTTTTGCAATTTAATCACAATATTTAATTTTGACAGATTAAAACATAGATTTTCAAATTTTGCAATTCAAAACATCAACCAATTATCGGGTGATTGAGTGCTTGCATGGCAGACGAGACTTGGCTGTATTTTCCACATCAAGACGCACTGTTTTATAAAAAAAAAAAAAAGCAATCATCCCAACTATCTCATAGTCATTTAAACAAATACAGCAATTTCTTTATGCTTTTATCATCAAACTATGTCAAAGTCATTTAAACAAAATCCTAGAGTACAAATGAACTCTAATGGAAACCAATTTACAGATTCCACAACTACCTGATGTGAAATCAATAAATCCAAATTCTAAGAAATGAATAAACATAGATAACACCCAAAACCCAATAACCAACATATGTAAATCCCTGTAACGAACAACAATCATAGCAGCCATCAATAGAAGTTTGGCAGTTGTGCCCTATGTCTACAACCCCAGTAAAATCAGTCAAATTCATGAAACAAGCAACAAACCACATCACTGGTATGGTGTCACCAATTACAAGATATAAAATATTCATCAGTATATGTAATATACAGACCAGATTTCTAAAAACCATATCATTGGTGTGGCATCATCGAAGACCATTCTTGTTGATATGCCTGTGAAGCTTTAACAAAGATTGAAGCAAAGAAAAATAAAGCATATCCACAGTGGAAAACAATAGAGTGATAGTTTGCTCTCCCAATCGGTATGCGAGAGAGGCCTGATGGAGGTTAACAGCATTCAGTTTGACTGGCCACTTTCAAACCCAAAAGATTTCAGCGACAAAATGGGAAGCAAGAGCATTGGCGGCCCTGTCGAAGGTTTTCAGTCATTGCCTGAAGATTGGATAGTAGAAGTTTTGTTGTCTACAGGTCCTGTTTTTCTTCAAAATTTATTGAATCACAGCCACTCGCGGCTCAGTTCTCATCACCACATCACAAGGCAAGTTCTTCTCGAAAGGTTTCGATCTCTCATGGGCTTAAAAAACAGCTGCCGCTGATAGCCACACCCCCAGGGAACACCTCTACCACCTGGTCATCTCTTTTAAACTGGTAATAGCAGAGATGATATCTTTGTTTGCTTTGTGCTATGATTACATGTTCACAAGGAGTGATAGAGGCATGTTGTACATGGGTGAGGTTGATTTGGGGCTTTCGATGCTGGATTATTTAGTGGTGGCGTTTTGGGAGAAGATGCATAGTGTTTATATGAGGAAAGATGTTTTGTTGACTGGCACGAAGGTGAAGAATGTGGAGGCGGTTCAGATGGGGTTTTCTTCCTTTTATGAAACGGTGGTTTTTGATGTGGAAAAAAATATGTCCAAAAGTTTCGCCTCCCACACAAACACTCGATCACCGGATAATTGATTGGTGTTTCGAATTGCAAAATTTGAAAATCTATGTTTTAATTTGCCAAAATTAAAATGTTGTGATTAAATTAGCGCTAAAGGTCATGAGTTTTTTTGCAAATAACCTATCCACTTGTTCCCTAATCCTTAGCAAATAATTGCTTTCTTATTTTCGTATTTGGAAATTTAACTTAACCTTTCCCAAACTCAATTAAGGTGCTTTGTGTTTGAATGCTTGTTGCTGAGATCTACATCTATGCCTAAGGTTGAAGTGGTGCCTGTGACTAGGATTTCACATGCTGCAGTGGCTGACAATTTTTAGGGCTGATTTTTGTATGACATTATATGTTTTCTTATATCCTGTCCTTCTATTTGGCTATTTAGGAACTTATTTGAGTTTTCATTATCTTAACTATGTTGGATATGCTTGAAATTTTCGTCATTTTATTTTGGGAGTGGTTTTCTTTTACCAGTTCAATATTTTCACCTATCTGTTAATTTCTAAAGAGGAAGTCTCTTTCAGGTTTTGGAAATGATTAACAATCCTCACTATTTGTACCGGATGACCATCTTATGTGCTATCTCACTCCTTGCTCCTGTGGTGGGCTCAGAGATTGCTTGTTCGAAATTGTTGCCAGTGGTTGTCAATTCATCAAAAGACAGGTACATGGGATTTTGGAACTTGCTAACCTGATGTAAAAATGTTATCATAATCTGGTGACTTTCTGGGTGCTGAACTTGATTTCCTTCTGCAGAGTACCCAACATCAAGTTCAATGTGGCAAAGGTGTTGCAATCTCTCATTTCTATAGTTGATCAGTCTGTAAGTTCTTAGATATTTCTTGGTTATTATTTTTCTAGCTTTCCTTTTTACATTTATATCATTTAATTAGAGCATTAATGCTTTTTCCTGATTGCAAATTCATCCCATAGGTTGTGGAGAAGACCATCCGACCCTGCTTGGTTGAGCTAAGTGAGGATCCAGATGTTGATGTCCGCTTTTTTGCCAACCAAGCACTTCAGGCAATTGATAACGTCATGATGTCTAGTTAGAAAGGACTCCATTATATCGAGCTAAAGCTATGGTTCTGTGGATAACCATTTTGCTGAAGGTGCCACAATTTCTGCTCATCAAATCAGTTCTCATTCTCGAGTGTTAGTGCAATTATACCCTTGTGAGTTGTGACTAACATGCAACTGCCAATTTTAATTTTTTTTTTTAAATTTATGTGCTTTAATGTGTTTTATAAGCTCGTTTCTTTTTGTCTTGTAACATGTAGTCCATTTTTATTTATTTTTTCCCGTTATAAAAATTCAGAAGAAGCTTGTTGAAGGCGAGTACATGTAATATAGTGGTGGATTGCCATTTTTTGCCGAACTGGATGCAAATTGCAATTTCTTTTTTGGGTGAAGTTAAATGAAAACCACCTTTTGGTTTGCTGACACTTGAAAGGTCAGAGGTACTTTTGATATTAAAGGTGTGCAAATTTTAAAAATTTGATATCCATTTGTGATATTCTATATAGAAATACAGCCTTTTCTTTTTAATGAATAATAACAATTAAGCTTTGGTGAGTTCTATGCGAATTATTGTCAAAAAACTTTGTGTTAAAAGAATAAAACATAAAATACTCCTGATGGAAAATGAAATTTCGAAGCATCAAATTGCATGTGTCCTGTAAGTGCTAAAGCATCGAATTACCTGTATATTCTTAATTTAAAAAAAGTATTTCTTGATAAGTTTGTACGAAACTAAAGACAAATCTTTTAAACTGATTTGAATAATTTCACTTTTTTTTTTTCAACTGGAAATGATTCATTCCACTATCATAAACAATTTACTAGGAGCTACAAGCTTGCTACATGGATCAAACAAAATGAGAACATTTGTTTGAATCTATTTCACGAGTATACTCTTTTATTGTCATTGAAAATTTAAGCTATTGCAACTGAGTTTTTTCATAACTAAATACTTGGTTGAGATAAAAAAGTTTTAAATTGGATTTAAATTAATAGATGCTAAACTAAAATTAGAGTTTAACAAACAAAGGATTGAAGGTCAGTCCAAGATGTCTTTTATCTACTGCGTTCCCACATTCGACTGCTGTTGTTGAGCTTATTGATTGGTTTTTTGAATGTCATCTCCTTTCTCTTTCAGTTGAGCCTCCGCAACTATATTCATTTGTTGATGAACATGTATCCTAGGAGAAGGCATCTTCCTCTAGCATCTATTGTCAACTTTGAACTCTTTAAGCTTTTTTTTTTTTCCCTCTTCAAACAAAACACTAGATCTATAAAACTAGACCAACAACTACTAATAACAAATGAAAAACACAAAGGATTTGAGAATAGATCTCCAATCCATGTTATTTGTAGACTAAGAGTGCGTTTGGTATAAATGAATTTTACAAAATTTTGTGAAATTCATTTGTAAATTCAAATGATATATGTTTGGTTTAAATGAATTTTGTATGGAATTCATTTGCAATTCCAAATTTTTAAATTTGTGGAATTGACTATAATTAAACTAAATTCTGTCAAAATGATTGAAATTTCCAAATGAATTCCACAAATTTTAATTCTATACTTTTAAATGACTAAAATACTCATCCTTATTTTTGTTTCCAAAAACATCTTTATATTTGAAATGATATTTTTGACAAAAACTTGAATTTAAAATTTATACCAAACACAATATAAAAAAATATAGAATTCATTTGAAATGAAATCCATAAAATATTCATTTGAACCAAACACATTTTATTAATAAAAATTCATTTGGAAATGAATTCTATATGGAATTCATTTGGACATGAAATGAATTTCTTGATGGAATTGAACCAAATAAGGGCTAAAACACAGAAAATAAAATGGTGGTTTTTGGCCAATATAAACCAAGAAAACCACTAAAAAAAAGGGATAAGTACAAAAAACGTCCCTGTGGTTTGACGGTTTTGCACTTCGAGCCATGTGGTTTTTTTTCGTGACAAGTCAGTACCCTGTGCCTACTACCGTTAGCACAACATGTCCAAAACCGTCAACCTCCGTTATTTTCGCAGACGTGGACGCTGATGTGGCCAACACTTGCACATGAAGACTTACTTTGGCAACTGTATTTACACTTCAAAAACATGAAATGCATCGCTTTTTGGTGGCTCACGTTTAAAACCCTATTTCATTAAATTAGGTTTTCATTCTTAGTGAAAGGCAAGCTTCAAACAAAAAGACGCCCTTTTCTCACCCAAAAATATTGTTTATTGACTTCAAAATGATGAAGCCATCTTTGTTTTCTTTCAATTGAAGTGCAAAGTTCGAAGATTTGAAACTCCTTAGAGGGAAGATTGTTGAATTTGAAGCTCATTTGAAGGTTTTAATTGGAAACTTGTGAAAGGGTGCAAAGGGGGACTTCTTTTCTTAAGGTGCAAGGTATGTAAATATATTCTCTAAACAATAGTTTTTTTGGAAACATAATAAAGAAAGAAAAATTTGTGGTTTAGGGTTTCAGAGTTAGGGAACACGAGTATGAGGAAATAGGGGTTTTGCCTATTTGTTTATTGAATATAAAATTATTTTGTGAAAAAAGTATATGATGGTGTTTTAATTAGTTGTTAATTTGTTTTGGATGTTAGGATATGAAGACTGTGAACTTAATGATACACCATGGGGGTTATTGGGAAGAGAATCCAACGATGGTGTATGTTGGTGGGAAAATAAATCGATTGGAAAATTTTGATGTGGACTTGCTTTCATTTAATTAGTTGTACAAGCAATGGGGGTATAACAAAATGTGTAGAATGTGGTACAAATTTTGGGGTTTATCTGGTAGTGAAGCTTTTGATGAGATATTGGACGATAAACTTTTGGCTTATATGTTAGAATACAACAAAGGTTTTCAAGACATGGAGATATACTTTGTTGAAAATCCTAAACCTTTGGATGTGGAAGAAAGAGAAACTAATTTGGATGAAGTGACTATTGTATCAAATGAGTCAGACGAGGCAGATGATGATATGTTCGTTTATATGCCTGATAGCAGTAGTAGTGATGTTGAAGAGAACATGCTTGAGAATACAGATGAAGAGCAGACACATGTAGAGAAGGCAGATGCAGCTGAGGAGCCACATACTTCTGAATTGAATGATGAATCTGACACTGAGTATATTCTAAATGAAGAAATTGATAACAGTTCAATCAAGGAAGAGTTTGGATGTAGTGAAGTAAGTTGTATGTATGATGACCTTGAAGGAAGTGATGATGATATATTTAGACATGCAGGAGAAAATATAGCATAGACTGAAAGTGGTGCCAAAAGAAATGAAGGAAGAGAAGTTAGTACTAAAGCACAAGAGGATGGAAGAGAATATGAAAATAATGCACACACAAATGATGCAGCACACACAATTAATGCATCACAGGCTGAAAAGGAAGCAAGGCAAACTGAAGAGGACAATACTCAACCAAAAGATCTTAATGAAGAAGACTATTGAGAGTTTAATGAACCTTATGTCAATTTTGATGACAAGCATAGTTTGCGAGGTTCAGATGATGAAGGTTTAGAGGTGTGTCTAGAATTCAATAAGCTGACAGGTATGAGTGATCCTTAATTGTGCAAAAGAATGAAGTTCAAGGATAGACATGTGTTCAGGAAAGCATTGAAAGAATGGGTTATTAGGAAAGGGTACAAATATGTTCTTAAGAAGAATAATGCAGAACGAATAACTACTCCCTGTCAAAAAAATGTGGCTTCATAGTGCATGCATCCTAGCTAAGGAACTCAAATGTTTTCTAAATAATAACATTTAAAGTAACTCACAACTGTCCAAGAGAATTTGTAAACCCTTTGCTGACTTCAACTTATTTGGCTAATAAGTTCATGGAAGAAATAAGAGATAATCTAGGATGGAAAGTGGAGGCAATGCAAAAAACTTTACAAAGAAAAGTGGGGGCTGAGGTTAGTACTTCAAAATGCTACAGAGCAAAATGAAAAGCAAAGAAAAAAATTGAAGGTGATATAAAAGATCAGTATAGAAGACCGTTTGATTATGTAGAAACTGTAAGAGTCACCAAACCTGGTAGCTTGTTGAAGATAAAAACTGAGTTAACTTATAAGGATAATTGTGAACAAGAGCTTGGTGAGGATGATGAGAACCTGACAAGAAGGCCAAAGGAGATCATTATGTTTCATTATATGTATGTTAGAATGGCTGCACAAAAGCAAGGGTACTTTGCAGGCTTGAGACCCCTTATTGGCATAGATGGAAGCTTTTTGAAGACATCAATGGGTGGACAACTTCTTTGTGCTGTTGCAAGAGATGGAAATGAGAACATGTTTCCTTTAGCATATGCAGTAGTTGATATTGAATGCAAATAATCTTGGTTGTGGTTTTTAGAGT
>CATIWM010143162.1:0-27303 GCA_949671775.1 Mallotus repandus
AATAAAATAAAGATTACATTAATACAACAAACATACAAAAAGAAATTCTGTGATATAACTACATTACCATTAATAAAATAAAAAAAGTGTCAGAAACTAAAAAAAATACCAAAATGGTACCAAATATTAAAAAGGTATCAGAAACAAAAAAAAATACCAAAATGATACCAAATTATAAACGCAACATAAAAACGGTAGCATCAGAATAATAACTCAAGTTCAACTATGGAATATTTGAAAATAAAATAAAGATTACATTAGTACAACAAACATACAAAAAAAAATTCTGTGATATAACTACATTACCATTAATAAAATAAAAAAGTGTCAGAAACTAAAAAAAATACCAAAATGGTCCATGTGATATAACTACTCACTCACTGCACTGGGGAAGACTGCGGCAGCTGCTGCTGTTTGACTTTTGATGTCCTCTTCGCAATGCAAAGGTCCAGGTGGAGGATGCGGATAGGTGAGTGCGTGGAAGTAGCATAGCCGTTGTTTTGGCCCTTTTTTAGTAGGAGAGGTTTAGGGTCTTAGTGATGGAATCTGACCAAAAAAAAAAATCAATCTGGAATGTGATGCTGTGACGTGACTCTGCAACAGCAACTGGGAAGGCTCTCCTTCTTCTCCCTAAAAAAGCACAAATAAAAAAAAAATTTATTACATATTTATTTTATTTGTATTATAAATAACTTTTTCAGATAAAAAGATTTTGATTTTTTTTTTCTTTTGATTGAAAAAAAAAAGGCAAATTTTCTTAAAAATTGCTTGAAGCGAATTTTTTTTTAAAAAAATCTTTAATCTCTCTTTTTCTCATTTAAATGCTTTGGTAATCGATTTGAAGAAGAGTAAAGGTTAGGTTATATTCTAATCTAAAGTCAGCATGACAGGTAAAAACCTCTGTCTCTCTCTGTTATGGTTTCTTCTGTTTCTCTGTTATACCCACTTAGCTGTGCAATTTTATCACCGTTATTCTTATTGTATCCCAGCGGGTATTGGTATTGATGGATTAATTGCCTTTGATGATAGATTACTGTCTAACTTATTATTCTATTGGTTCTGAAATTCTCCGTTTTGTCAATCTCCTTCCAATTCAGTTCATTTCAATATGCTGAACGGAATATGCTATTGCAAGATAAATTTTCAATGAATTGTTGCTCATTCTATGGCTCCTTCTAATCCATATTAATATAACATTCTCTTTCATGTTATGATTTGAGATAAGATGATCTATCTGTTGTAATCTCATTTTCATTCCATAAGTTTAGCAAGCATTACATTTCATATTTCTCTTCAACATTTGCATCTTCCACCATCATTAACTCTGTTCTCTATTACAGACTGCACTTCATTGTTTTGCTAATACTTGCTCACTTCCTCTTGCTAATGTTAGCATTTATATATATATTTTTTGAACTCTTTTGCCTAATTTTCCACATAGCAGATAATCAACTACCAATTTTGAACAAGGATCAAGACACTGCAGTGCCATCACCGATAGCCCTTAAACTCAAGCACTGGCAGTGGTGGCTTTTGGTGGCCATCAATGTTTTGTTCCTCCTTGCCGGACAGTCTGCTGCTGTTCTCTTGGGGAGATATTATTATGACAAAGGTGGTAACAGTAAATGGCTGGCAACCCTTGTTCAGACTGTTGCCTTTCCGTTCCTTTACATCCCCCTCTTTCTACTTCCTTCATCTCAAGAGCCTTCCTCCACTTCTTCCTCACCCTCTATCAAAACCATTGCCTTTATCTACTTCTTTCTTGGAGCGCTTATAGCTGGTGATAACATGCTATATTCTACTGGCCTCTTGTACCTGTCAGCCTCTACTTATTCTCTCATTTGTGCATCCCAGCTGGCCTTCAATGCCGTCTTCTCATACTTCCTCAATTCTCAGAAGTTCACTTCCTTAATTCTTAATTCTGTGGTTGTGCTGTCATTTTCCGCTGCTCTCATCGCAGTCAATGACGATTCAGAAGGTCCTTCAGGACTCTCTAAGTGGAAATACTTCATTGGCTTCCTTTGTACACTTGGTGCTTCAGCGATATATTCTCTTTTGCTTTCGCTCATGCAGCTCTCATTCCAAAAGATCATAAAGAAAGCAACATTCTCTGTGGTACTAAACATGCAGATCTACACATCACTTGTTGCCACCTGTGTTTCTGTTGTTGGTCTCTTCGCTAGTGGAGAATGGAAGACTTTGAATGGAGAAATGTTGAGTTTTGGCAGCGGGAGGGCGTCTTACATTCTGACACTGGCTTGGACAGCAGTGAGTTGGCAGGTTTGTTCTGTTGGAGTTGTAGGATTGATTTTCCTGGTATCTTCTCTCTTCTCCAACGGAATAAGCACTGTCGCCTTGGCTGTATCTCCTATTGCTGCTGTCTTGGTTTTCCATGACAAGATGAATGGTGTGAAGATAATCTCTTTGCTCATGGCTTTTTGGGGCTTTGGCTGTTTTACCTACCAGAATTATCTGGATGATTGTAAGGTGAGGAGAGCACAGCATGATGTTAATGAAACTAATCGTGACTCTGCGTGTCGATGACTTTGGCTTTGATGCTTACTACACCAATTGCAATTCTTTGCTGTAAGGGCTTAGGTAATTTTTCTCATCACCTGTCTAGTTAATTAGGCGTCTAGTTAATTAGGCGAGTTTGTCTGTGTTACAAATGTCTATAAAAAATATTCGTGAATTGAATCTGCTGTTACAAAAAAAGTGATGACGGCAGTGCATTCCTTTGCAATAAGAATTTCTTATTTGGCTTGGCACTGATTAAAAGATAAAAATGTGCCACTTTATATGTCTGAATCATGAAGGTTTCTATATTGTAGCATTGAGCAAATATGATCTAAAATTTTCTGAATGCATGCAGTTATTGTTTAATAAAGCATTTAATCAGTTGTACTTTTTCCTTTCGTACTGGTGGGGATTCTGAAAAGGGAATTCTGCTGTTACAAAAAAGTGACTCCAGCCTAGTCTCTGTCGTGCTTGATGTTTAGTTTGATGTTGCTGCTGCTTATATTTGCTAGTTCCGCGCCTTCGTTTTTAATATTGCCTTCATTTTCAACCATCTTCATGTACCATGTGCACCCGCCAAACCAGTTGATACATATTTTATCATCACAGCATCCGGAATTATTAAAGCCTGCAAGCATAACTTGTTCCATCCTGGAATCATTACTTTTATTCTTGCAACTTTGATGACAAAGAATGAGGCATGTTCTAATAATATTCATAAAATTTTTATCATCAGGGCTAATTCAGATTAAGGTAAAAATTTACATTAATATTTTTGTGGTATGCGCAACACTTCTTTTTATCTGCTTTTATCAAATTACAAAGGGAAAAGGTGCAAATACCCTTGGATGTTTTAAAATTGAATCATATAAGCATCCTTTCCCCTTTTCCGTTTAGACACTAACAGTCATTTACATGGCTTGTGGGGCCCAAAAATATTAATGGTTTATCTGCAATTAGGTCAAAATATCATGGAGGTATTTGCACATTTTCCCTATTCTATTATAACTTGATATATTTTTGTAAACTATCACTATTTTTTGTTTATTTAAAATTATTTTATGTAAAAATAGTTAAAATAATGTCAATTTATATAATTATAAATACTATGAAATTAATTTCATAAAAAGTGGTTTATTTTTTATGGTGCAACATTTTAACATAAAAAATATCAAGTTGTAATGACAAAACACTATAATTTTTATATTTACAAAAAAATGATGTTAGTTTTAAAAAAGCACAATAATTTTCATATTTTTTGTAAATTTATGTAAAATTTTCTAAATAAGGTACATTACTTTAAAAAAAAATAAAATAAGGATAGAAAGTATCTAAACATAGATGTTTGGTTTTATTTTTATAAAATAGTTTAATTTTAAATTAAAATTAAGTTATCCTGTCAATATTTGTTTAGATAATTCCAAAATTATCCTACAACTATTTGTTTAGAATTTTGAAATTTACATAACATAAATTCTCAATAAATGATAGTTCACTGTTTAAAGTTTTAAAAAAAATAAACACTTTTGAGCATAATAATTATTTAAAAAATAAAAAAATAATATTGGGTAAATATGAGGTTGGGTGTAAAAATTAAAAAAATTATATTTTGAAACAAACACTATAAAAATTAAAAATATTTTAAAACAAACACTTAATATTTTCAAAATATTATTTTTTTAATTTTTTAAATAATAATTATACTTAAAAATGTTTGTTTTCTTTTTTAAACTTTAAACAGTGAATTGTCCTTTATTGAAGTTCAGGTTATGTACATTTCGAAATTCTAGACAAATAGTTGTATGATAATTTTAGAATTATCTAAACAAATACTGATAAGATAACTTAATTTTAATTTAAAATTAAACTATTTTATAAAAATAAAACTAAATATCTATGTTTAGGTACTTTCTACACTTATTTTGTTTAAAAAAAAAGTAATGTGCTTTATTTAGAAAATTTTATATAAATTTACAAAAAATGTGAAAAATATTGTGCCTTTTTTTTAAAAAACTAACATCATTTTTTGTAAATATAAAAATTATAATATTTTGTCATTATAACTTGATATTTTTTATATTAAAGTGTCGTATTATAAAAAATAAACCATTTTTTATGAAATTAATTTTATAGTATTTATAATTATATAAATTGAAACAATTTTAACTATTTTTACATAAAATAATTTTAAATTAACAAAAAATAGTGATAGTTTACAAAAAATATATCAAGTTATAATAAAATAGAGAAAATGTGCAAATACCCCCTTGATATTTTGACCTAATTGCAAATGAACCATTAATGTTTCTAGGCCTCACAAGCCGTCACTGTTTAAACGGAGAGAGATGTTTATATGACACAATTTTATAATGTTAAGGGTATAATTGAACCCCTAAAAACATCAATAGTTTATCTGCGATTAGATCAAAACATCAAACGAGTATTTTCACCTTTTCCCAATTACAAAACTCTCTTGATCCTCACATTTTTTTTTTAAATGAAGGAAAAAAAAAAGCAAAGAGGAAAAAAAATCAACAGAAAAAAAAAAGACAAATGAATAAAAAGGAATAGATTTTTTGTACCCAGTATAGTATCCGCTAGTTTTCCTTTTTAGTTAATTTCTTAGTAATTTTTTATTTTATTAATTAAAATTTCACTAATTATTAATACATACTATAATCTTTAAGTTATAAAAATTTAATATATAGAAAATAAAAATGCATGAAGATAAAAATAATTTTTCTAAAATAATATTATTATTTCATTAAGGCCTATTTTTTATTTTAGCTCATGTACTTTTATTTTTTTAAGATTTGACCCCTGCACTTTTATTTTTATACATTGAGTTCCTACACTTTTATTTTGACATACATTGAATCCTTAATTTGATGGCAATTTCAAACACCATCAATTTAATGACTCAATGTATGTAAAAATAATAGTGTAGGGACTCAATATTGACAAATAAAAGTACAGGGGATAAAATAGAGTTATGCCTTTTATTTTCTATTTGTTAGAGATAATATTACCATTACTTTTATAAATTATTATACTATTTTTCAATTAAATCCTATAAAAAAAATTTTTACTATCAAATTCTATAAATTTTAATTAAATTATTAGGTACATCAACAATGATAAATAAAACTAATTAAATATATAATTACAATTAATTTATCACAAATCAAAAAATATTTTTATAAGGATAAAACTCCTTTAATTTTGTCAATATTATAATTCATATTAAATTTCAAAAAACATTATCCAAGTTTCAAATTTAAATGAGACTAATTTTAAAAAACTATTTTTTTTATATTAGGCTATATTATAATAAATATTTGAACAATAAAACAAGTTAACATATTTTTATTATAATTTTAATTGTTATAACAAAATATAATTAATTTAAGATAAAATACAGACATCTTAAAACATATAAACTCCCCCAACCTAGGTGCCTTCCTTCCCTGCTAGAGAGGAATGCAGGTGAGGGCTGTGAAGTAGCGAACGGAAGCGAGCCGGCGAGGGAGCGAAGTGAAGGGCACTAAGCGAAGTGATCTCCCAGCAAAACGCCGGGGACGAGCGAGGCCTTTAGGTCTCCCGAAGCCGAAGGGCACCGTAGGCACTCCTTTCATAGTGCTATCGGAGGCACCCTGAGGGCCACTGTATATGCGTGTGCGCGTGTACAAGTGTATGCATATACGAGGAGATAGAGATAAAAAAGACATATGTTTATATTAAATTAATTATATTTTATAATACAAATAAAATTATTGATTAAAATATATTATCTTTCAAATATAAAATAGCCTAGTTTAAAGAAATATTTTTTTAAATTGTTTAATTGAAATATAATTGAATTTAAAATATATTTAAAATATAACATAGATTATAATGTTGACAAAACTATTTGAATTTATCCAAATATAAAAAATTTATTCATATAAGATATATTAATCAAAATTTATAGAATTTGATTGTAAAATTTTTTTTATAGGATTTAATTGAAAAATAATATAATAATTTATAAAACTAATGGCAATGTTATCATAACAAATAGAAAATAGAAGGTATAACCCCTATTTTACTTTTTACACTTGTATTTTAGTCCGAATTTTTCTTTGCACTTTTATTTGTTTACATTTAGTCCCAACATTATTATTTTAGCATACATTGAATCCTTAATTTGACATGTTTGGGATTGCTGTCAAATAAATGATCCAATGTATGATAAAATAAAAATATAAAGACTCAATGTATAAAAAAAAAAATACATGAACAAATTTAGAAAAAAATAAAAGTACAAGGATCCAAAATAAAGTTATGCCTTTCATTAATTTCTATATTTTTTAATTTTTTTTTAATTTATAACTCACTGTACTTTAACTAATTTGACTTAATCTAAATAGGACTATAAAAATATAAATGTCTCAACAACTAATTTAACTCAATTGTCTATACCCATTCAAACCTAGGACATAAATTAAACTAATCAGATTGTTGGTAATAAAAAAAATACAAGAAGCTAAAAATATTTTTTCTAAAATAATATTATTATTTCATTCGTTTTGTAACTTCTATATTCTTAATAATTTTTTTATAGTATATTATAATGATAGATTTTTAGTTTGATAATAAATTATTTTTATTTAATTAATAGCATAAATAAAATCATATTTTGTTATTTATTTTCAATATCAAATAATTTTTAAATAATTTTAAAAAATTAGTATCACTTATATAACTTTATCTAAAATTATCTATTAAAACTGTATAAAATTTAAACTAACAAATGTATTCTTAAATTCATTTTAAAAATTGGAAATTATATCAAAATAAATTTGATTATTATAATTTAGAAATTTAACTAAATTATTGATTTGAGTAAAATTTAACAGACAAAATATTTAAATGGTTTATATTTTGTTAGAGTACAAATTTAATTAAATCCTAATAGTTGTGATTAATGGGTTTTTTTGAACATGAAATAATATTATTTATTAACTTAAAAGCTTTTTCTCAAACAAAAAAAAAAAGAACTTAAAAGCTTATATAATGACTCATGAGAGGGATTTGGAAAATTCTGTAAATTTTTTTTACATCGGAATAGAAAGTAATATCTCATTTAACGACGTAATTTACCAAAAGAAAATAAAGAAAACGCGGACTGTCCTCAGCTTGTTCAATCAACACCTCTCATTCAGTCAATCAGTCAGTCATACTCAGCTGCTGCTGCTTCTTCTTCTTATCCTTCTAAATTACTGAAAGTAGGGTTGACATTTGATCTGTGAATCTGTGATTCTGGTGAAACCATGTCAAACTTCTCCAGTCAGATCAGAGCTTCTTCGTCTCTCATCAGACGCCTCAAACAGAGGATGTTGAATCCGACGGTTCTCGCTCGATCCTTCACTACAACTGAGGGCCACCGTCCCACCATTGTCCACAAGCGTAGCCTTGATATTCTTCACGATCCTTGGTTCAACAAGGTACCACGCTACTTCCTTTCATGATCTACTATATTCATTTTTTTAATTTTACTTTTATTTTTTGTTAATAAACCAAATCCTTTCATGAGCATTGGATGTTATGTTCTTAAAATAAATAAATACATAAATAAATCGGCTACATTTGAATAGGGAACAGCTTTTTCTATGACGGAACGTGATCGTCTCGATCTTCGAGGACTTCTTCCTCCAAATGTCATGTCTTCTGAACAGCAAATTGAACGCTTCAGTAAGTTTTCGACTCCTCTAACTCGGTGCTGAGGTCACATGCCAACTGATTATTAATCATACATGATGAACGCTCACTCATATTAACATAAACACGATTTTTTTTTGTTCCATCGCAGTGGTTGACTTGAAGAGGCTCGAAGTGCATGCAAGAGATGGACCTTCTGATCCCAATGCCCTGGCCAAGTGGCGCATTCTTAATCGCTTGCATGACCGAAATGAAACTATGTACTATCAGGCTGGTGCCCTTTTTCAATGAATGTCTTTCATTTTTCAGCTGCATTTTTGCTTTGCCTATCCAATACCTCCACACCACCTGTGTGCTCATCTGTTTAAGCTAATGTGCACCTAGCATATTTCTAACCCTCCCTTTATTTTTGAATTGGTAGGTTCTCATTGACAATATTGAGGAATATGCACCCATAGTATATACTCCTACTGTAGGTCTTGTTTGCCAAAATTATAGTGGTTTGTTTAGAAGGCCAAGGGGAATGTATTTCAGCGCTGCTGATCGTGGAGAAATGATGTCCATGGTTTATAACTGGCCAGCTGACCAGGTAATACCAATCATTAATGAAGCTAACTCTACAACTTCTTTGTGAAATTATTCCATTTCGAACAATAGAAAGACAAAACAGTTTCTGTAATTGCTTAGTTGGTACGTCAAGGTTGTTAGGATTGCAGAGGGATATATATTCAAGTTCCTTGGAATTGCATGTGTTTCAAGCTTTAATATGCCCTTACAACTACTTTCGTTTTTTCTTTTTCTTTTTTACAACTACAGGTTGATATGATTGTTGTTACGGATGGAAGCAGGATACTGGGTCTTGGAGATCTTGGGGTCCAGGGAATTGGAATTGCAATTGGGAAGCTGGACTTGTATGTTGCTGCTGCTGGGATAAATCCTCAAAGGGTATGTTGTTGCTGTGTGTGTTACTTGTTTTTGTGCTGGCAGTAAAAACAATAATCTTACAAGCTTAGTAAGACAAGTTATGTAATATTTTTCTCCTTTTAACTTTTCTAGCAAATAAATTATTTTTGCATTCCATCTGGTAATCATCTTGTACAGAGAGCATTTGTTATCCTATCAGTACCCCATCATTCATGCTGTTTCCAGCCCATGAATCCAATTTATTGTAAGGCAGGGTGCTGTTGAGCCTAACATAAAATGACCATTGCATATTTTTGCTAGTTTCTTTTGTGAAGATAATGGCAACGTCCCTTACTATCACAACTAATTTTGTGTTCTTAATTTTAATTTTGGAACAACTGATGTAATTCATCAAACATGTTAAATTTTGAAGTTGGATCTGAAAGTTTGCAAATTTACCAAAGTGCCTACTGTTGCCTTTTGTTCACGGGAACACCCACTGGATATGGTGTAGACACCATTGACTATGAGACGAAACAAACATGAAAAAAGCAAAATGAAGAACTTGTAACAATGTCAACTTTGGTTTTGGAACTACAATTAATTGGAAGATTCATTAGACTTATTTTAATTTGTGCTTGACATGCAATACTAATATTTTAGGTTAAATGAAATAGTCTATAGTTTCATAGAATCTTTCTGTTGTCTGTACTAGGTGCTTCCTGTCATGATTGATGTTGGAACTAACAATGAGAAGCTGCTCAAGGACCCATTGTGTAAGTATTTCTCTGTCCAATCACTTTGATAATTATTATGAGTACCTAATTAAAAACAGTATCTTCTATTTGTGAGAAGGAATTGGTCTTTTGTTGTCAGCAAGTAAAAATGGCAGGCTTTTTTTTTTCCTAAACATTAAGGTTCATCTAGTCTCTCTTGTTTTGTGCATTGGTTGTTTCCCCATAGCAAGAAGATTACAAAATTATTATTGTTAATAGATTTGGGATTGCAAGAAAATCGTCTTGATGGTGATGAGTATGTAGCGGTCATTGATGAATTCATGGAGGCAGTGTTTACTCGTTGGCCGAATGTGATTGTGCAGGTGATATAAATATTTTTGTATGCCTATTTATTAAATTAGAACATTGGGGGTTCTCTCTTTCTGTACTAATTTTTTACTTCTTGAGATTCTGATACACTATTGTTATTCAGTTTGAAGATTTCCAAAGCAAGTGGGCCTTTAAGCTGTTGCAACGATATAGGAATACATACAGAATGTTCAATGATGATGTCCAGGTAATAATTCAGTTTATCTATTTCTGTTACAGCATCTAAATTATTAATCAATTAGCTATTTTTGTAATTTTGCATGTAAATTTTTCATTGCTTTACCATTTCAAAGTATAAATTTTTTCACCAAATTATATGATCCGTTGTCAATTCATTTCAATGCACAGGGTACAGCAGGGGTTGCAATTGCGGGCCTTTTAGGAGCTGTAAGGGCACAAGGCAGGCCAATGATTGACTTTCCAAAGCAAAAGATTGTTGTTGCTGGTGCTGGAAGGTTAGTTGGTTGTCCAACACTGAGGCCCTTGATTATGTGTTTGTGGTGTTCCTGTTTAAGAGATTTTACTCACACCATATGGTGCAGAATTGAGAACAATATTCTCTGTCTATTATCTTAATGCTTAAGTGTCTAACTAATGAAGTTAAGTTTGTCATATGTCCAGTTTCCAGATTTAAGTCTGCTCTATAATGGTCTTATTATCTTTTTAGTTTGGTTGAAGGCACAAATTATGCATCTTGGTGTGCTAAATTCTAATACAGATAAGACCAGAACTGATTTGCATAGTGCCGCAGAGCACTCGTTAAGACATCTAAACTAAAACTTGACTGCGATGGTCTAAATATTGACATGCTAGCAATTTGCTCGTTATGGATAATATTTCTCCAATAGAAGACAAATAAAGCTCTCTTGCTTAATAATGAAATTAGATTGATGTTGCTGATATTGCACATACTAGAATTTTGCGCTTATTTGGGTTAAACTGTTAACTGCTCCCTTTTCTGTAATCACAATATCTCAAAGGTTGTTTGTTGAATCTTTTTGCACATTCACAGTGCTGGAATAGGGGTTCTCAATGATGCTAGGAAAACAATGTCCAGGATGTTGGGAAATAATGAATCTGCTTTTGAAAGCGCACGGAGTCAGTTCTGGGTAGTTGATGCTAAGGTGAGAACTATACTGTCCTAAAATTTGCGGATTTTTCATGTCCATTGTTGAGATCTATATCTTCTCTTTCTGATATGCTCAGTTTAACAGTTTTGTTAAGAAAATATGGCAAAAACTCCTTGTAACATAACAATCCAAACTGATGTCAATGAATCCCATTCACACCAACCACAAAACATGACATACACAATTGAATATTATCATCTGCTGTTCGTCAAAGGACTTTAACTTGTGATGTCGTTGAATCCTATCAACTATAAAAACGTGACATGCACATTTTGAGGTTTGTTTTGTCTGTCCTCCACAATATTGTTTTATCATACAACCTTCACTTGTGTCAACCAATTGTATACCTCTGATTTTAAAATGTGTTGGCTGACCTATAATATATGATGGAGCCTTTGGGATCCTTCTTGTCATGCTGATTGATGTCTAAGCTTGTTCCACATTAAAGTTGGATTTGCTCCTTATGCCGACTGCCATGTACACTCCAGGTCCTCTTTCTCAGCATGACATGATATCAAATTCATATTATGTTCATTCATCATACTTTGATTGTCCTTGTGCACATCCAGGGTCTGATAACAGAAGAGCGTGAAAATCTTGATTCAGAAGTCCTGCCATTTGCGAGGAGGATCAAAGAAGCTAATCGTCAGGGATTAAGGGAAGGTGCAAGTCTTGTAGAAGTGGTAAGTAAAACTTGCAAAGCTCAACATTGTTTTGTAAGAATGTAATATTATATCTATATTTCTAACATAGTAAAGGCTTTCTTGGTGAAGATTTTTTGACAGAAGTAATCCATTTCGAATCCTCTTTTTCTGATTTTTGATAATGTGTGCTTACTAGGTGCGGGAAGTAAAACCTGATGTACTTCTTGGCTTATCTGCAGTTGGGGGTTTGTTCTCAAAGGAGGTATAAAATGGATGCTGAAAATCAAAAGGATACCTGAAATAATCCTGAAAATCAAATGCTATATAAAATGAGTCATATGAATTTGTGATAGAAACTTTTGGATGGATTAGTTATTTTCTTGCAGATATATAATGGGTTAAACATGATGGATTATTTGTGCAAACATGATGTTGTATATGCAATTGTTAGGTATTAGAGGCCCTCAAAGGTTCAACCTCAACTAGACCAGCGATCTTTGCCATGTCAAACCCTACAAAAAATGGTATGGCATATTCTCATAAGAAAGAATGCATGGTTGGTTCAGCAACTGTGACTCTAAGCGTTACTTTTTTCTTCTATTTTCTGCTCCTCCTGACAGCTGAATGTACTCCTGAAGAAGCATTTTCCATTGTGGGAGACAATATCATATTTGCTAGTGGAAGTCCGTTCAAAGACGTGGATCTTGGTATATTGTCTTAACTTGACCTATGGTTGTGCTACAGATAAGCATTGATGCTTTCTGATTCATTTGATGCTTGATAGAAATCTTTCACTTTACTTGAGATGGAAAGCTTAGGAGTTCCCTTCATAATTTTAGCATAACCACAAGACCTGTTAACTTTTTGTTGCTGCAGGAAATGGCCATGTTGGCCACTGTAACCAAGGAAACAACATGTACCTGTTTCCGGGGTAAGTTTTTTCAGAAGTCTATACTGAAGTCATTTTTAACTAGGCATGAATATGTTATTATTATTATTATTTTACCTTGACTTTGTCCATGGTCTATGCAGTATTGGACTTGGGACCCTTCTCTCTGGCTCTAGGATTATCTCTGATGGCATGCTACAGGCTGCAGCTGAATGGTATTGTCATATATCCTATACATGATTAGCATCTGTTCATTGACAATTGACATTTCATACCCCCCCATTAAAATTTTATTTTGTCATCATTTGCTATTTATGAAATTTCACCTAGAATATGAGGTGTTGGGAATCTGGATTGGGAATTAATTGGAAGGGTTTATTAATGGAAACAGCCCGGCAAAGCTTTCAGTGGCAAATTTATGCAATAATGGAATAAATGTGTCATTAGCATCATCCAGAACTTCTTATGATTGTATCACAATTATGGTTTAGTTTTTGATATCAATCTTTCTGATGTCAAATTGGGATTACAGCCTAGCTGCATATATGACAGAAGAGGAGGTTCTACAAGGGATCATATTCCCTTCAACATCTAGGTAGTAAACAAGTTTTTGCTTAAACCTACAGCTGTCTTGGATATTTGAAAAGCTTTGTAATTTATAGGGCATTATGCGTGTTTATAACTTCATACTATTTGCAGAATACGAGATATAACAAAGCAGGTAGCTGCAGCTGTAGTGAAGGAAGCCATAGAAGAGGATCTTGCTGAAGGATATCGTGAGATGGATGGTCGGGAGCTTCAGAAACTTAATAAGGTCTTCCTATGACCTTACTTTTTGTTGAAAAATGGTTTTGAAGGCAGAATTATTATGGCAGACAGTTTAAGACATCTTATCTCTCTCTTCTTCACACACAAATACGCACCCAAAAGGATTCCTGAGAGCTCTAAATTTGATAAATAAATGTGGTGTGATGTACAGGAGGAAATTGTGGAATATGTGAAGAACAACATGTGGAGTCCAGAGTACCCAACGTTGGTGTTTAAGAAGGACTGAGCAAGCATCAGCAGAAGCAAGATGGTAGAACATGTTATGGTCATTTATTTTAACCATGCAACGCATAATTAAATAGGATCGTTGTACTTGTATATGCTCATTCCGTTTAAAATCAAATGTTAATTTGCGTATTCATTGCATTTTAAGCAGCAGTTGAAAAGAAAAATAACGAAGGAAAAAAAATTGTATTTGAAGCTGCTAATAGGATTTGTGGCTGCAGATATTAAATGTGTATATTAGTAAATAATAATTCTTTTAAATTGAGTGCATGATTTAGTTTAGCTTCGTGAATGGTGAGATTGTGTTATATAAATAAGGGTAGCTTTTTTGGGGTCGGAGTGTAGTGTAATCGGTTTGTTTAAAATATTGAAAGACTTGTTCATTGTTTGATGGGTTGTAAACGCTGGCTCCAGTGAATTCAAATTCCTTTGGAAGCTCCGTCGGGGACAGCCACAAACAACCAACTATATAACTGCTGCAAATTCATCTTTGGGGGGGTCGGGATAGGGACAGGGCTATGGCTACATGCGGGTGTCGTAGTTTTTGTCTTTGGATAGGGATAGAAAAAATTTCAGTTGAGTTGGATTTGATAATTCATAAACATCAGGCAAAATTTATGTCCATACACCAAAACTTTTCATATTTTTAGCTTTAGAATCCTCAAATTTTGTTTTATATTTTTAGACCTTCATACTTTACAGATTTGAAAATTTGAAACCATTTTATCAATTTTTTAACACAAATTATTTTCTTTTGAAATTTTATATTTTAAACATGCATATCATTTTTTATTTTGTTAACAATTATATCACTTTTAAAATTTTTTCACCAATAAAAAATAAATTTACTTATTTTAATTTTCAATATCTTAAATTAAAAATATAAATATAATTTTTTTATAAAAAATAATTTCATATTCTAAAATAAAAATATACCTTTATATATACATATTTAAATAATTTTAAATTTTAAAAATAAATATACAAGTTAATATTAAGATATAAAAAAGATTATAATAGTACTACTATTTTCACAATATTTTAAATTATGCAAATTTTGTTATCAATAAAATTTAAATATCATGATGAACTATAATACTATAATTAAAATACATTATGATAAAAATATATTTTATATTTCCTTGAAAATTTAAGTTTTATATTTTTAATACCTTTTTTATTTTTTTTTGTAAGAAATTTTAATTAAACTATTGTGAATATATTTTTATAATATAAATTAAATAAAATTTTAACAAAAACTTCAATTTTACACTAGACTACATAATTAAGTTACTAAATTAAATATTTCACAAACTTTACTCACAACCAACACTAGCAATTTAATTGTTATTATTATTATTATGACCTTCAATAAGTAGTTGAGAGACAAAACTCTTTTAACATATATAAAAAAAATAAAATTTTTTATCATTTGAATCAATGTAATAGAAATTAGCATTATTATTCAAATATCACCCGCTATATAAGATGAAAAGAAACAAAAGAAGCGTTCGATTTTATTGTTAATGAAGTAGAAACTCCATACTTTCATATTTTTGTTTTAATTATAAATGAAATTGGAAGAACGTGTTTAACAACTTTTTTTTTTTTTTTGCATTGAAACCTCAAATTAGCCATCAACGTTTGGTCAAAGAGCATATTGGATGATTATAATTTTTGGTTTAATTTTAAAATTTAAAATTATTTGAATATGTATATATAAATTTATATTTTTAATTTAAAATAGGAAAAATATTTTATATAAAAACTTATATTATATTTTTAATTTAAAATATTTAAATTTGAAGTACATTTATTTTTTATTGGTGAAAAATTTTAAAAGTGAATAAGTGTTAAAAAGTAAAAAATAGTATGAATGTTAGAAATATAAAACTTCAAGAATTAAAAGGAAATATTTTGTATTAAAAAATTGATAGAAAAATTTAAAGTTTCTAATCCGTAAAGTAGAATGGTCTAAATATATAAAATGAAACTTAAGGAGCTTAAAATTAAAAAAGTGAAAAGTTTAGGGGCTAAATATGAGTTTTTGCCTAAACAAAATCGTCATGTTTGTGAAGGACAAGCCAACGGGCGAGAGGTATGGAATTCGAATTGAGGCCACAACGGACAAAAGAGAGAAATAGTATTACTGTGTGAAATAATTTTAAAAAAAAAAGCCATTGCAATGGATGATTTCTTAATTAAGTTTAGGAACCAGGTCAATGTAATTACTTCGAAATTGATTGGATTATTATCGATTTGAACTCGAATTTCTAAATATGTAACTTGATAAGTTTACTAGCTTAATCGAGCTTCATATATTTATTATTTTATTTTAATATAATTATAAATATATCTTATTAAATCGTATTGAGTTTGAGTTCGAATTCAACTTTAAGTTAAGTTTGAATATTTTAAAATATATTTTTAAAAATTTTAATTTAATTAATTAAGTCAAGTCGAGTTTGAAATTCAAAAACAAGAGTTGGGTCGAATTTGAGTGGAACTCGAGTTTGACAGTGTGTTGATTGGACTCGATTAGATCCCTAGTTAAGTTAGAGGGCCCTTCTGATATGGAGATGTGCAATATTGGTCTGTCGGGTCGGGTGTACTGACCCAAAATCGAAGGAGCATGGCAGAGTTTTGGGGAGGGGTCCACTTGGACTTGGTTTCAGAAAATTCAAATTTCAAAAATTCAAAAGGCTGATATGCTAGCCCTACGCGTGAGCCCCTGTTGTGTACTGTAAGAAACTTGGTTAAGTAAATTAAATTTCTAAAATAAAATAAATTAAAGTAAAAGGAAAGGGCAAAGCCGTCGTTCTTTTTGTTTCTAGACCAATATATACATGGTGGTACCCGACTGTGACGTTTGTACAAAACAGGCAATTCATACCACCCAACCAAAGTTTTGGACTCAGAATTTTCATTATTCTCTGTTGAAAAAAAGGAATTCCATTCTGGTTGTTGAAGTCCACCGCTGTGTTGTCCATCTTATTTTCATTCTCTATTTTTGTTTAATTAGGGTTTGTGAAAGTTGTTTCAAAGCAGGAGTTTTTTGTTTTAGAGTTATTTGTTATTGTGGGAAGATGGCGACCATGGAGAGCTTGATAGGTCTAGTTAACAGGATTCAGAGAGCATGTACTGTGCTGGGAGACTACGGCGGCGGCGATAATGCTTTCTCTTCTCTCTGGGAAGCTCTTCCCACTGTCGCCGTCGTTGGTGGCCAGGTTATTCTCTTCTTTCTTTTTTTTCCTTCTCAATTCAATTCATTAATCGATGGATATTTATTTCTTCCCCTTTTTTTATTTTAGTCGACGGATATTTTCCTAAATTTAGGGTGAATGTTTTGTTTTGTTAGATACAGAGAGAGAAACTAATTATTATAAAAAAAATTAAATAATTTGAGCTGTACGACACATGGAATGGAAGGACCTATTTATAGTCATAGATAACTTTATTTAATTTGGTTATTGCAATTTTCATGTTTGAGAGCAGAGTTCAGGAAAATCTTCGGTTTTGGAAAGCATTGTAGGGCGGGACTTTCTTCCCAGAGGATCTGGTAAATCATTTTCTCTCTCTGTATTATGTATGATATGTACATACATGAGCCCCACCCCTGGGGATTTTTAATTCCTTCAAATATTTTCGTTGCAGGAATTGTCACCAGAAGGCCTTTGGTACTGCAGCTTCATAAGACTGAGGATGCTTCCCAAGATTATGCTGAGTTCCTTCATCTTCCTAAGCGACGTTTCACTGATTTTTGTATGTTCTACGTTTACCTTAATCTTTTCCTTTCCTTTCTTTCCTTCTTGTTTACTTATTCAATAAATATGTGCAGCCATGGTTCGCAATGAAATTCAGGATGAAACTGATAGATTGACTGGGAAGAACAAACAAATTTCTCCTGTTCCAATTCATCTCAGCATCTACTCTCCAAATGGTACTTTAATTATTATTTTTCTTCTACTCACATATACGTTCATGATGGGGTCCTCAGTTCCATTGCTTGTTCATTATGTAGTATTATCTTTTAAAATTTTTCCCCATCTTTAGACTTCAGTCCAAGATTGAAAATATTTAACCATTTCCCTCGGTTTGCTTTATTTTGCAGTTGTCAACTTAACCATGATTGATTTACCTGGTTTGACAAAAGTTGCTGTTGGTACGTTTAACTGCTCTTTTTGAATTTTACCGTCACTTGTGTTTTATTTATTATTTTGCTCCTGAATTGGAAATGTATTATGTTCTTCAGAGGGACAGCCAGAGAGTATTGTTCAGGACATTGAGACCATGGTCCGTACTTATGTTGAGAAGGTAATGAGACACATTAACACATATTTGTGCTTCCTTGGAAAAAAGTATCGTGGTTCAATATGAAGAGAGATCAACTTGTTGGGTTATTTTATAATAAAGCTATTCTCATTATATTTTATATATTTTTTGTTTTCTGATGGATGACTGCTATTGTTTGCAGCCAAATTGTATCATACTCGCCATATCTCCGGCCAATCAGGACATAGCAACATCTGATGCTATCAAGCTTGCCAGGGAAGTGGATCCCTCAGGTATTCTCCTTCTACTTATTTGCTGTATACTGGCTATACATTATGAGAACAATTCTTTTCTCGGGGTTAGTCTTTCATTCTGAAATCTTGTTTGTGTTCCCTAGGTGAACGAACTTTTGGGGTGCTGACAAAGTTGGATTTGATGGACAAGGGAACTAATGCCTTGGATGTAAGTTGTCTCTCTCTCCCTCTCTCTGTTCCGTTAGTTGTATCATTCGGTCTCAATAAAGTTGTTATTCCACAACACAATTAACAAATAGTGGTTAATTTCTGTTCTTGCTTAAGGTAATTGAAGGAAGATCTTATAGGCTGCAACAACCGTGGGTTGGTATTGTGAACCGATCACAGGCAGATATCAACAAGAATGTTGACATGATTGTTGCAAGGCGCAAGGAACGCGAGTACTTCGCAACAAGTCCTGACTATGGGCATTTGGCCAATAAAATGGGTTCAGAATATCTTGCGAAACTTCTGTCCAAGGTTTGTAGTTTTGTATGCTGCATTTTTGAATGGGTTTGAAGTGGAAAGGAAGTGGGATTGGAAGGGGGGGGGCAGATTTGGGCATGATTCTAATGATTTTCTTTTTTTCAGCACTTGGAGTCTTGCATTAGGGCTCGGATACCAAGTATTACATCGTTGATCAACAAAAGCATCGAGGAACTTGAATCAGAGATGGACCATCTGGGTAGGCCTGTTGCCGTTGATGCTGGGGTGAGTAGCTTTTCTTTTCGAACATTTTTCTCCAATAGCCTATTTCAATTCGACTGACACCATGATGTTTTAGGCTCAATTATACACCATCTTGGAACTTTGCCGTGCATTTGACAAGATATTCAAGGAGCACTTGGATGGAGGGTAATTATTACTTGTTTTGTTCTGCTCTATCTGTGCCTTTGAACTGTAATTTACTGGGACAGAAATTCATTTGCTGTACGCTTGTTGAACTAAATTGGATGCTGCTAGCTTTTATTTAGATGTCAATTTGAATAATAATTGTTATTCAGATCTCATCTTAGATGGATCACCTGACATCTCTCGAGTAAAAGTAATGTAATTTTCTGATATTACGTTGACTTCTAATCCAGGCGACCTGGAGGTGATAGAATTTATGGAGTCTTTGACAATCAGCTCCCAGCTGCTCTGAGGAAGCTTCCATTTGATCGACATCTTTCTCTTCAAAATGTGAGGAGAGTAGTTTCAGAGGCAGATGGTTATCAGCCGCATCTGATAGCCCCAGAGCAGGGTTACAGGCGCCTTATTGAGGGATCATTGAATTATTTTAGGGGCCCAGCTGATGCTTCTGTTGATGCAGTAAGGGTTCTAAATTTTTCCTATATCTCTGGTTATGATGTTTCATTTAAAGTTTTTCTTAAATTTATTGGGGTTTAATTTCCAGAGGAAGAAGTTGTTTCAGTCTTCTTACTGGTTTTAATATTGTGATTAGGTTCATTTCGTCTTGAAAGAACTAGTGAGGAAGTCCATTGGGGAAACACAGGTGAAGTTTGGAAAATTTTATCTTTCTTGCTTTTTCTTTTTCCCCTCGAACAGTTGACCATAGTGTCTTTCTCAAATCATAACAAAACAGGAATTGAGGCGTTTTCCTACTCTACAAGCTGAAATAGCTGCAGCATCAAATGAGGCCTTGGAGAGATTCCGTGAGGATAGCAAGAAGACAGTACTTCGATTGGTGGACATGGAATCTTCATATCTAACAGTGGAATTCTTTCGAAGGCTTCCTCAGGAGGTGGAGAAAGGAGGAAATCCTGGCCCAGGTGCAGGTCCAGCATCCTCAACAGTAGACCGGTACTCGGAGGGGCATTTCAGGAGGATTGGGTCAAACGTGTCTTCTTACATAGGCATGGTATCCGAGACACTCAAGAACACGATTCCTAAGGCAGTGGTGTATTGCCAAGTTAGAGAGGCCAAACAATCATTACTAAATTACTTTTACACTCAAATAGGGAAAATGGAGGTAAACAATCATTACTAAATTACTTTTACACAAATAGGGAAAATGGAGGTATTGTTCGTGGATGCTTTTTTATCCATCTTAGATTTGTTGAAACTTCTTTCTATTGATTTAGAAATTGTCAAATTGTTGCCCGTAAAGATAGAGCATATATATATATGTATGTATTTATTTTCATGGGCAAGAACAATGTTGTTGCCCATTTGAGCTTGAACATCAGCGTCATCATATGATTGGTTTGATGATCTAATGTTGGATAATTTTTGCTAATGTTCCAGGCTAAGCAACTTTCACAATTGTTGGATGAAGACCCAGCATTAATGGAGAGAAGACAGCAGTGTGCAAAAAGGCTAGAATTATACAAGTCGGCAAGGGACGAGATTGATTCTGTGTCATGGGCTCGATAAAAATTAGAAAAATGTAATATATATATATATACATATGAGATAACATGCCAGATTCCTTTTCTTTATTATTTTTTTATTATTTTTTATGTCGATTGGTGGTTAATTCCTGGGTTGTGGTGGCCTAGCGGCACTGAATGTGCTTGACAGTTGGATACTAATTATTGTTATTATTATTATTATTATATGAGGCTTGTATAATAATTTTTTGTTATTGTAGAGATATAGCATTGTTTTTTATTTTTTATGCTCCGATTGTGGACGAGCATTGAATGGATCCATTTTATTTATCTATTTATTTTATGAGGAAGGGATGTACATTTGGCCCAAGCAAAACAGTTTTTTTTAGGAAATGTGGGGATAAAACATTTTTTTAAAATTGAAAGAGAGTTTCAAAACTCTGTAATCATTCTGAAGTGGTGGAAATTCTGTCAAAAAAGAAAGGAAAAGAACAATGTGTGTATGTATTTAAAAGTTGTAATTTTGAACAATTGATGTGGGGGTAATTAATTAATTATCATAATTAGTTACCATTTCCATTTTGCCCTGTAGGGCCGCCGGGAGTATTGCAGGAACACCAAAAGTAGCCCATTTTATGAATGGGCCCCTAGGACAAGCCCTAACCTTACCTAGCATATCAGTACAGTAGCGGAGGGCAAAAGTGTAAAGGTAAATCCCTTTCACCTTCTTCGGTCAGCTAGGGTGGTGCACCGTCTTCCAAGCATTTGAGATTGAGATTGAGATCGAGATGAGTGGAACATTAGGTTTATTGCAGAGTAATTGCAACAAATTTCTATTCAGAAGCTCTAATTCTTCTCAAGGTATTCTCTCTTACTCAGTTTGTTGAGATTGCAGCTTTTGTTCTTCATTTATTGATTGAAATTTGCAGGTTTATTATATGCCAAGGCAAGAGGTTGCCCAGGCTCATGCTTTTCTAGACCTACTCACACCCTCGCCTATCAAATTGTAAATGCTACCCAAACTAAAACTAAACAACACCACAATAATGCTGTTTCCGTATGTACTTCATCTTTTCTTTTCTCTTTTTGGCTTTGATTGAAACCTTATGCTACTCCTGCTTCTTCTTCTTTATTGATGCTGTTGCTGTTGTAATTGATTATTTCAGGACAAATCACCGGAAAAACTTGAAAACGTTGGTGCATTTCAAAAGCTGCCTATGGTGATGCCGTCCGTTGACATTCTTTATTCCGCCTTGCGCAAGGCCAAGAAGGTTTCCCCCACTAAAGGTGCCATTGTCTTGGACTTCATTTTACAATCCTCATTTACTTTGCAAGCTTCCAATTCATGATATTGTGTTTGTATTACTCAGGGATTGCTAACATTGCCAAGCGCGAGAGAAATAGAGGTTCCAAGCAACTTGATGCACTCATGAAAGTATCTTCTTATATTCTTTTTTCATTAGATTGCTCTTCTTTCATTTCCAAGCAGCAAAAGGCTGATATCTAAGCCTCTGCTATTTCACTTTTCAGGAATTGGCACTTCCATTAAGAGAATATTTGCAAAACTTTCCTAGTAGAAAATATCTACATCCTTATGAACGCTCACTTATTGAGCTCACCCTTGGGGATGGAAACTATGAAGAGGTAAGTTATGACCAACTCAATGTTTTCTGATACTTTTCTCAAATGAGGATTCATGTAATCTCCACCAACAGATTAAAAAATGGTCTTTGAGTTCTTTTCAATGTACCTGTCTCATTAGAGTTATCAGTGTAAATTTTTAAAAGCTTTTCTCACTTCATAATTATTTTAGATAGGTACCTTTTCTGCAAGTAAAATAATTAATAATACTGTGTTTCAGATGCTTCTCATTCCTCTCCTGCCATTTAATATAAAATGGAAGGTCTCTTTCAATCATGAAACTCATGATTTATTTAACTGGCCTCTTATTCTCTATAAATTGCTTTTGAAATGTGGACCATTATATTTTTATGGGTAAAATTGGCAATTTTCTTCTTAATTTTTTTGTTATCTTTTTGCCAATGAAGAATTCAGCTAATGTTTGACAGGCGTTGAGAAAAGTAGATGCTCTGAGAAAGAAGGTGGTGTCTGTTGGAAAGGAGCATGCTTCTATCTGTGCTAAGGTTAGTCATTTCTTGAATACTAGAAATGGTTGCCGTCTTCTTATAAATTCTGGTTGTTTAACTGCTTAAGTTATTATTGAAATTCCACTTTTTTGTTTGGTTTACAACTTAAGATGGAAGCTCCACTGCCCTGGAATATCTAGTTGCTCCAGTTTCTTGCATATCATCTTAATTTCTTTTACAGTTACAGTTGCAGTTGCAATCTTTTGGTTTTTTCTTTCCTTCTTAATTGCTTATAAAGAAGAAGGTAAGGTTGCCTGAATATGTAAGAAAACCAGAACTATGTTTTTAAAAAGTAATCCTAGTGATTCCAATTGTCTGGTGCTACCTTAACCAAGCGGATTTAAGAATCTATGTGCAAGTTATTTTAAAGCATCTTTATGTTTTTCATAGTTTTGCATATGCCGTTTGTCCTAGCTGTTTGCTTCTGCTTTGGCAGAATATCTTTTACTTGATATAAGTTTACACCATAACATTTTACAGTCTGATGTTGATATTGTATATTAGTTTTTTTGAAGGATAACAAGTTGTTGCATTTTGATGTTGTAAGTTTGACTAACTGAGGGATTTGATTCTGAACAGTCTTCAACGAAACGAGAGGCTGAGGAACGATTGAATGAGGTCAGCTACCATATGCTTGCTGAATTCTTTTAGTATCATTTATGACAAAAATGTCTGTTGATATCTTCAGGGTCGGGAAAAGCTTGAACAAATATTTAAATTTGAAGGAAAAGCAGTTGATGATTTATTGGACATTGCCAAGGTATTTCTCTTTTTACGCAAATGTATAATTATACTTCAGCTCTTTATTATTTTAGTTTCTTCTTTTTTGATAATTATTTTGTGGTCAATTCATATACATGCTTGTCTTTGAGTTAGTATAATACAATTGTTCAATTGTATTTTGATGGTAGTAGGAAATGAAGTCACTTTTGGCGCTTGTTTCCTTGAACCAGTGGGTGGAATGCTCTGAAGTTTAAGGATGGATCTATTGTTGACATTGGTAGAGCAGTGAATATTTAAAGGGCAATAAAACTAATGTTCAATATGAGCTGCAGTCATAGAGCAAGAAAATGGGATTTTCTTTTGTGCAACTTTATGAGGCATGTTTTTTTTCAAACAATATATATATGCTGCTTCCCTCATTTGGATGATGTGAAGGATTCTTGTTTAGTTGGCCTTCAATTGACAATGCTTTATCATCAAATTTTGGATTGTTAAATTCTTTCTTACAAACTGTGCTGACTGCCCATAATCTTTTACTACCTTTGCACATTGTTTAAACTGCTAGTTATTTCTGCCATGTTGTTTCAGTTACAGGTGTCTGTCCTGGGTTGACACATATACTGGTTGTGTCACAATTGTAGCATGCAGTTGATCAATTTGATTCTTAATATGGTTGGCAGGCTTTGCGGGCTATGCCAGTAGTTGATCTGGAAACACCGACTCTCTGTCTTGTTGGAGCTCCTAATGTGGGAAAGTCATCCTTGGTTCGTATACTTTCAACGGGGAAGCCTGAGGTTTGCACTGATCTCTGGTGATTTGATCTATTCTTTGTAGTTTTTGATGTTGATTCAGTTTTGGACATTAATCGTATTTAAAGGATACTGATTAACTAGGCTGGTTGAGCCTCTATATTAAATGAATAGGGCCTTTTGGTTATGGTTAACACATCTAAGCAGCTCAAATCATTTTCTCATTTAAGTGTTTATGGTTGTAGACATGAGAGTTTAAAGAGCTCTGGAAGGATCCATAGTTTTTATTGGATTTTAGAAAAGAAAGGATTTTTGTTCTGACTGTCAATTGCTTTTGTTTTTCGTATTATCTACTGGACTGTTGAAGATATTGTTATGGCATTATCCACTTGAATGAACTTGTGGATATAATTATCATCTCTCTTTTTCCTCCTAATTTTGGAGTCAGGTTTGCAACTACCCTTTTACAACTAGAGGAATTTTAATGGGCCATATTGCTTTTGACTTCCAGAATTTTCAGGTTAATCTCTCTTCTCTGTTCTCTTTTTATTTTTGTTCCATTTTCAAGTTCTTAATGTATTGAAAACTGACTGCAGGTGACAGACACCCCTGGACTACTTAAGAGATGTGATGGTAACACCTTGGCAACACTTTATTTCATTTGTTTGCATAGTTCATGTAATTTTTTTTACTTATTTTCAAACTGCAGCATTTTTCTTGATGGTTTCCATTGAATATGAGATTGAGATAATTTGGATATGTGAATCATAGATCTTTGGATACCCTGGTTAGAAAAGTGGGTTACATTATTGTGTATATGGAGGGAAGAATGGAGGGCTTAGACCTAAACCAACACGGAGAAATGTGGTGCAAAATGATCTGTGGTATTTTATCTCTCTGAAAATGTAGCTGATAGTCGTTCACTGTGGAGAAAAAGAGTCCATATAGCTGACCTCAATTTTGTTGGAGTAAGACTTAGTTGAGTTGAGCTGAGTTGATTTTAGCTGGTTATTTTTCCAAAGAATTTAGAGTGATGAAGTGTAAATTTTTTTGTTTTTGTATGATTCTCTGTCTGATAACTTATATATTTTCAATCTTGTTTCAACCTGCAGAAGACAGGAACAATTTGGAAAAATTAACACTTGCTGTTCTCACACATTTGCCAACAGCAATACTTTATGTTCATGATCTCACAGGAGAATGCGGAACCTCAGCTTCCGATCAGGTACCAAATGATATAAAAAATAGAGGTCGAATGTGGGTTTTTTATTTTTTTCACATGAGGAACTTTTAATTGTGAGAGTGAGACTAGAAAATTTTGCTCATGGTAGCTATTTTAGTGCTAATATCATGTGCATTTCTCCTTTTAATGGATTTTTTAGTTAAATCAGTTGCTTTAACTATTTCTATCTCTCTGTGGACAAAGTAATTTTGCATTTGTTGCTGATTATTTGATTTGCAGTTTGTGATATACAAAGAAATTAAAGAGAGGTTCAATGATCATCTCTGGCTTGATGTTGTCTCTAAATGTGATCTATTGCAAGAGTCGTGTATGGTCTTCAATGCGGAAGATAGCAATGATGGTCATTTGGAAATGATAAATTACCTTAAAATAGGACCCAGCGGGGCAATCCGTGTGTCAGTAAAAAGTGGAGAAGGGCTGAATGAGGTAATTTATTTCATTTCATTTTTCATCTTTTTTCCGTTAACTGGTGTTTCTGCTGTCCACTTGGTGCTTTTGGATCAGAGTGTCATTTGTTTGGAATTTATCCATCTTGGTCTGGTCTAGTCTGGCAGAGGTAACATAGGCTGCAAAACCTTATGGTGCACTGTGTGCACAAGATTTCTTACTATGATTCTATGAATGTTGACAGTGCTTTGATTTGCTGCAACAAATTCTGCGACCGCAATCTAATAAAGTTTTGATTGCTTATGTATTAATCTTTCCTAAATTATTTTTATGTGTGGCATATCATCTGTTCCTACACTAAGGCCTGAAATGCGTGCTCTCTGCAGCTAAAAGTTAGAGTGCATGATCTACTGGTTGCCCAGATGGAGAGGATCAGAAGCAGGACAAGCAAAGAAGAAAGTTTATAATATATGCATAATGGACTGGCTTATTGTATATGCTTCTTCTACATCATGAGGATAGCAAGTTGGTTCACTGCATCAATACGCCAGGCATATGAAATTTCAGGTGGCAAAAATCATCTCACGGGTTCTGAGGCATATTGAATGGTGAGCGTGTAATTAGAGAAAAATGAGCAAGAGGCAGGCTCGTTCTAAATTGTTCAAGCAAGAGGTGGAAAGTTTGGGTTGCTATTCTATTAGTGTTCCTTCGTCACTGGTAGAGAATAGCATGAAAGTTTTTAGGAGTTGACTTAGGAGTGTAGCGGAATTATTACAAGCTGTGGAAAAGAATTTCTTGATAGTTCTTGAAGTAAAATTAGAAGGCTATTTTATTCTGTTCATGGCATTGCAAGATGCAAGAAGGTTGGAAAAGAAGATCAAACTTGCGGGCCACCATTTCAAGAGCAGAGTATGAGAAATAGACAGGAAAAGTGGTTGTTAAAGAATTGGATTCTGGATTATAATCTTCATATCACCTTCAACTTTAAAGACAAAAAGTTCCTATGCATTGGGGTGATGGAGAATATTTTTGTTTTATCGCTTCCTGATGGGTAGGAGCATTGATAATAGAAAAAACGGAGGGGGCGGGAATAAGAGAATAGGGTTCCAATGGCACCAGCTAAAGACCAAATAAAGCTACGATGCTTTTGAATTATCTTTTTAGTATTATTATTAATCTTATCATCTCTTTGTGAAAATATATACAAATAATAA
>CATIWM010143202.1:0-16262 GCA_949671775.1 Mallotus repandus
ATTAATATAATTATTGTCATTATTATTATTATTACATTGATGTTAATATAATTATTGTTATTATTATTATTATTAAATTAATATATATATTAATATATATATATATATATATATATATATATATATAAAGAGTCATGGGAAGATGGACATGTGGGTGTCCAACCCCATTAAAAGGGGAAAGTGGTCTGCATCAGCGGGAAAAAGGAGGGGAGCAGCAGGGTTTTTAGATTTTAGGTGGCAAATTTGTTTTCAGTCCCTGAACTTTTTTTCTTCTTCGTTTAACATTCAAACGAACTCCGATCGACCCCAAATTTGACCGGTAGATTCATCTCATCCTCCTCTACCTCCCTATAGCTTTTATTTTTGCAAGAAAATGTCCAAAATTTGCCCAAAAATTTAAAAATCGGTCAGCCTTCTTCCTCCGTTTGGTACTGTTCGGGTGGGTTTCAGGCGACGAGGTTGGTTTCATTTTGTTTCTCTCTATGTCAGGAGTCTGTAGCCGCTGATCTTACATCCGATCTACATCCGTAGAATATTTGAAAAATATTTTTATGTATTTTTAATTATTTGTGAAATTGAGTTTGAGTTTGATTTAATTAGATATAGTTGCTATTCGATGATTTGTTTTGGAGGTTGAAAGCTTGCTATATGAATTTATTTATTTTTCTGAAAATTTCAAATTTTTCGGGTCTCGAGGTACTGTTCATGTTACTGTTCCGGACCTGGGGTATTTTTATATTTTTAATAAAGTTTATATATTATGTGGATTAAACTTTGTGAATGAAGTTTTATGAAACTATGTATGGATTTTAAGATATGAATTTTTAAAGATTATGTTTAATTGTGTATTTTTAGAGACATTATTGTATTTCATTAATTATTTGAATTTTAATTAAATTATTGTTAATTATTATGCTTTAGACTGATTTTAAGTAATAAAAAGTATAAAAAAAAATTTTATAAATAATTTCCAATTTTTAGTTAATTAGTAGTATTTTTGAAAAATAAATAAAAAATAAATTATTTATTATTTTTCAAGCTTTAATGAGCCTTTTATTATTTTTTTGACATTATTGAGTAATTTTAATAGTTATTTACAATTAATGCTAATTTAATGGTAAAATGAAAATTTTATGTTATTAGTGGATTTTATTAACAAGTATTAGTTGTAAAACTAGAATTTTATTATTTGTCGGGAAATTAAATTTCCTTTATATTTTTATTATATGAATAAATTTTATTGTGATAATTAATTAAATTTTTAATGTATTTTGTGATTTGAGAAAATTATATTGTTTTTATATTTGTTTTGTTGTGTTGGTTCTCGGTTGGGCAATAAATGTAGTTCGGGGGCTCAACCCGAGGTGTTGATTTTGGAATATTTTGTAGTGTGTTTGCATGCAGGAACGACTCTGCTTTTAGGACAGAGATGTCCATTTTACAAAAGGAGACTCCGCCGAATTTTGGATAGATTTCTCGTAAAACGTGACATCGGGTTTATGTTAAGTTTTGAGTTTTATTAGGGTCGAGTCTTAGATTGAGTTTTCTTTAGAAATATAGAACATTTAAGGTTAGGGTTTTATCCTAAATATTTTCATTATTATTTTTCCTATAACTACACCGAGAGCTAGGCCAGGACCAAGCTAGTCGAATTATTGTAGAGGAGCGCATATCTGTGAGTTATTATTATATGTATGCATGTCATACAGAACTGTTTACCTAGCATCCACATGTTTGGTTATTAATGTGAAACAAATACGTTGCATTAGACCTTTATTTATTATTTATTTGTTTGGTGATCATTAAAATATATATATTTCATTATGTATATAAATATATATTGTGGATATAGTGTTCTTGACTTGAATGTTGTTTTTATTATTGATATGCGTTGTTATAATGATGTGATTTTTTTGGAGGATAGTAGTAAAACGTGCTACCTAGTGGGCTACACTAGGACTATTGCACAATAATACGCTAGATGCTAGGATTTAATATATTGATTGATGTGAGAATTGATTAAAAATTTATTATTGAGATTTGTGGCTGAGAGTGGTGTGGCTGCGGGAGCTCGATGGACCTTTCAGGGTCTCGGGGCCATTCATTCTGAAAGTGAGACGATTGTAGCTTGATTGACCAAGGGTCTCGGGGCCAATCCACTGCCAAATTTGATAAGAGAAATATTGGATTTAAGAGAGCCTGTTGGCTAGTAAGATATAATGATTGAGGTTACAGATATTATTAGGGTTTTGCTTCGATCCTCCACCAAAAATCTTATTGCATTTACTTGTTTTCGTGTGAAATGTGATTTTGAGCATCCGCATCATCTGATTTCATCCATTTGCTTGCATCTACTGTGTTGATATGAAAAGCATTATTAAACATCTGCTTGGAATGCGAGTATAAATATAAAATAAATATAAAAATATTATATTAATGCTTGATTGCTTGTATGCTTAGGTTGCATGTATATATATAATAATAATTCACTCAGTGAGGTCTGACCCCCCTCAATTATTATTCAGGATCCTTTTTGTTAGACCTCATATAGTAGTTCTCCTCGCCGAATTCTTTCTTTTCCAGTTGGTTTATGTATATTTTAGACTATCCTTTCTTGTATTAATTAAAGTTGAAGTAGTAATATGTATTTATTGTAGTATGTGAGGATCCTATTGACTGAGATTATGTACCTGACTATTGTATAAATATTTCTAGTATGATATTATCTATGAAAAAGTTATTAATGTTTTAAAAGTTTTAAATTCTGAGGCATATTTAGGGTATAATTGTTGTGAAAGTTGTGTTTAAGGCTTGCTACGGTTCCAGATTTGTGTGAATTCCCATTCCCTAGCATCAGTCATGACTCCCAGGTTTAGGTCGTGACAAAGTCACAACTCTTGTGCATTACATTCAACCCTTGGCATACTAAGGCAAATATTACGTTCTAACTCTTTATAATTTACATTTAATTACATACCAAAATAATCAAATTAATAATTATTACATACCATAGGATGTAATTTAAGTCCATAATCATTCCTTGCATGTATGACAAGCAAACATTTAATAAAATACAACTCTTACAGGTTATCATCAATTTGTAAAGTCATACAAAGTGTTGAAAAATGATGTCTATAGATAGACATGTCCCACAGAAATGAAAAATTCAAACATAGCCTGAGACCTAGGTGTGTCCTAGGGTGTATCCAACTGCTATTTGACAAAAATTGCATTTTTTGCATGTTTTGGCCACAACACTTGCAACCAATATCAACAATAATCACTAAACTTCAAATTATCATAACTTTTAGCATATAAATAATGTGATTTTGGTTTTGATACCACTTGAAGGAATTAATTACATGCACTAGATTATGAGTAGAAATGTGGTGAGAACACAAATTTGGTTAGGGTCAGTTTCAAAAATTTTCCTTAGCATGCAACCCTTGCAAGAAGGCAAGAATCCTAACCAAATCATGACCACATCACATAAATTTACACAAATAAAATACATGCAATGTGGACAACATTTAAAAAGTCATAAATAACCAAAAACAAATAGCAAGTCAAGAGACCTACACCTAAGAGTTTAGTAACTCTTATAAACTCCAAATATTGGTAGCATGCTCGACAAACTTTAAGATTTGGTTTGTGCAAATCTACAAGCTCTTGGCTCCCCAAGAGTGAAGCCTCTAGCTTGAAACACATGAGAAGCACCGAAATGACTCCAAGCCTTTGATGGATCTCTACTTGCAAGCTCCTCCTTTGGTGACCCCAAAACTTACTATTAACTCCTTCTTTAGCTTTAATGTTGTAGGACTTGTTGCCTCCAATGGATGTAACCTTTAACTTGCACAACTCTTACACAATGGATGATGATCTAGGGCTGATGTATGAAACATAACTCTTGTATTTCACTCACACACTCACAACACTAAAAAAAAAGATGAAGAAGAAGACTCAGCTCTTCAGCAATCAATATTGTTTTCTCTTTTAGTGTTCAGATATCTCTCTAGTGTAAGTGGTAAGTGTTCTAACATGTGTGTAGAGAACTTCAACTAAGTAAGTGTATATGTAAGAGACTAATTTATATATGTAGAGACTCTCCATAAACTCAAGCTTGAGTGTAGTATAAGCCATATCATGCATGTAGAGATTAACCATTTAATTTTTCACTTTGAGTGTAAAATAATCAATCTTATGCATGTAGAGATTGACCACTAACGAATGATGCATCCTTATGACACCTTGCCATAGTGTCTACAAGCACAAATCCAATTCAATTAATTTAATTAATTTATTAAACACTTTAATTAATAATTAAATTACTAATTATCTTTATTGGTGCAATTCATATGTGTATTACTTGCTAGGTTCAAGTCCATATGGCAATGGGACATAATATTATAGGAACTCTTTCCAAGCTAAATGTGAAAATCCTAATTAATCACTTTTAGTTCTCATGAGTCGTGAGTGATCCCTAGCATAGATGTCACAACAGCCCAATTAAAAATGAATGTTATTTGTAGATTCACAAGAATCATAGAACATAATTACCATGCACTTAGTGTCCTTTCATTACAAGATCCCCATATCAGCTAGAGTCATGGTCAAGTCAAACTCTCATTATCTCAATCATATGACCTCATCTTCAATTCAATTCTCGATAAAACATGACTTCTACATTGAAATTCTTTTTGGGTAAGTCAAGTTTGACTAGACCAGGTGCTTATTCATCAAGAACAACTTAGATAGTATAGGATCTTATCCCAATTCACTATAGGTAATGAATTCCATCTTAGTCGATTGTTCTTCTTTATATAAAATCGACTAGAGCCATCACATGCCATATGCCCATACATGGCTAGCACAGGTACGCAAGTGGTAACAAACTCTAACCAACCATTTATGGATGACCTCAAAGGACCATATGCACCATTATGTCCAAGATAGTGATTGCTGACAAAAGTGAATTTTTATGCAATCACTTATCTTACGTCAGAATTCGATCCACACATCATATGAGTATCCACATGTCTATTCCGATATCTCATATCAATTAGCATGAGACTCACTACATCCTACTATCAGTATCACATATTGATCAAGAAAAATAGACAGAGGTGATAGTCTACGCATTAATGCTACTTATATATCAATCCAACAACTATGAACATTTGATAGCATATGTACCAAATGAATTTATTATTCATATTATCAAATCTTGATAATAAACTCATTTAACATAATGCTAAAGGGTAAATACTCAAATAAATAGACATTTTATTTGAGTAAATATTTTATTTCCATAAGGATAAAAGTACAATGTCATTTATATTATAAAAATGGCACTAGGGCACATCTATACTAACATATAGGACTATTGGTTTCCTCACAGTCAAGCCTTTTTATTTGAGAGTATCTTTGAGTAATAAAACAAGCCTTATAACATTTTATAGTGCCATCCTTTTTGAATTGAATCCTGAATATCCATTTGGACCCTATGATGTTTGTATTGGATGGTTTTGGCACCAATTACCAAGTATTATTGTCATGAAGAGCTTGCATTTTCTTATTTGTGGCGTGGCTTCCTTCCAATTAGATATTTATAAATCAGTTTTGTAAGATTTTTGAATTTTCACATCACTGTAGGCGATAAGAGCAACATTCATTTGTCTAAAGTGAATTAGTTTAGTTATTTAGGTAAGTTTAAGATCTAGATGTGGAATTTTTTAAAGCTGTGCATGAGTATTCGTGGAGTGTCCTTGCCAATTTAAAGTGGCACCTGTATAAGTTAAATCAACAATTAGATTTCAACTTAAATTTGGTAAATCATTAAGTGAAGATGGAGATGTTTCATGATTGAAGATGTTCGAGGGATTGGGGATATGAGGTTCAAGAGGTGATAAAGAGCCATTATTAGGATTGGGACTTGAATGATCCATAGTGTTGGGTATGAGTGCGTCCTAAGATTGTGTATTTGCATCAAGAGGAACATTACATGTTGTATATGAATTTGTAGTTATGGTGGGAACTGGAATTCACTAAGATTGTGATTCAAAGTGATTTCCTTATCTAGAGAGGAATATTAAACTGGGCTAGAATTATTGGTAGTAGTGGTGTTTGAAAGTTCATGGACTATTGTAGCAATAATTTCTTAAGTTGTAGCAATATTTTCAGTTGTTAAATTTTTAATAACTTGGACTATTGTAGTAGTTTGTTCTTGCAAAGAGAAATTATGTTCAACGATACCCTTTTTTGAGTTGTAAGAATAGGCTACTGCATGTGAAGCAACAGGATTCAGTTGCCATTTTTTAATAAGATGAGTAAAACTTGACTACCTTTTCTTAACCTGATTCGTGATTGATCTACACTTGTTCAATATTGTCAAGGAAGAAATGACTTCTAACTCCCTTGTAGTAGTGTTATTTTGAGACTAGAAGTAAGGAAAACCATTTTCATCAAACATTATATGACAAAAAATATTTAGGAAAACCATTTTCATCAAACATTATATGGCAAAAAATATATACTTTGTTAGTTAAATGACATAAACAAAGATACTCTGTATGACTATACAAGGATAAAATTTCTTGGCAAATTTATTTTTCTTTGATCACTAAAATAAGGAAAACACTTGCATCCAAAAATTCACAATATACTGTAGTCAAGTTCATGATTAAATAACTCAGGATATGGAGATTCATATTGACTGTAGGCGAAGGCATGCAATTAATTACAAAGGTGGCAATGAGAAAAGCATCAACCTAATATTTAGTTGGCATATGAGCATGAAAAAGAAGAGTAAGCCCGATTTCTACAATATGACAATGTTTTCTTTTGGTAACTTTGTTCTGTTATAGAGTGTGAGAGCACGAAAATTGGTGATGTAACCATAATTGGATGAATGACCTTTAAAAGCAGTAGAAGTAAGTAAATTCACCTCCACCATCACTTAGAAAAATTTTGATTTTTTATTTAAATAATTTTCACTCATTTTTAAAATTTAATAAAAACTTCAAAGAAATCAAAATTTTGTTTTAAAGGAAATATCCATGTATAATGACTGCAATAATCTATAATAACAATATAATCTTTGAAGTTTTGACAAGAAAAAATTTGGGCAAGTACTCATAAATCATAATGTAACTTCTTTAAAAGGAAAATTGGCAATTTTATTCGACAAAGAAAATGGAAGTTTACAACTTTTTTCCATTTGACTACTAGAACAAATGGTTTTTGGTTGCCCCCCAACTTATAACATTAATTAAATTCTTAGAATGTAATTTTTTCAAAACATTAGAATGTGGATGTCCCATGCATTAATGCCAAGTAGTTTAAGAAACTCCTTTATAGGTGGCAAAAGCTTTGTGATTATTGTCTAGCGTATATAAACTGTTATACTTATAGCCTTTAGCAAGAACCTTTCCATGTTGAGACTGGAGAAAAAATAGTTAGCATCGAAGGTATAAAGTAAGCATTATCTGTAATTAACTTGGCTATAGAAATAAAAATCTTTTTAATTTTAGGTACCACTAAAATCTTTTTAAAATTAATGATACCATTATTTGTTTCAAATTTACCTTCTCCAATATGACTTATATGCAAATTATCTCCATTACTAGCAATATTAGAGACATAATCATCATATTGAATTAGTTTTGAAAGTTTACTTGGATCATTAATAATGTGTGTAGTGGCTCCCAAGTCAACATAAAGATTTAGGTCATTACCTTGAGTTACATTCATGGCTGCTGGGGCCTTGTGGAGTTGGTCCTCTAGTTGAATAACATGATTGATGCAGCTCCAACATTCAACTGTAGAGTGGTTGTATTGTGCATAGATTTGGCATATAATGGTGCCATTATCTTATTTGTTATTTTCTTGTCAATGGAATTTCTATTGAGTTCTTCTCCACTATTGGTAGTATTATAGTTGGTTTGAGAACTATGTTTTACTGCAGGATTAAATCCATGCCCACAAGAATTAAATCCCCCTCCATTCCTACCATGACCTCTTCCTCTTTATTCAGATCATGTCAAGGATTGGGATCTTATTCGGTGGTATTGTTGACGTTTAATTATTCATATGCTTGAATTACCATGACAAACATGTGGAATGAAGGATAAGGCGATTTTATGAGCATAGAAGTGTGAAAGTTTTAGTATTTAGATCAAAGACCCCTTACAAGTTGAAACATTTTCTTTGTTTCCTCAATCAACTTCTTGATGATACCCAAGCTGTACACAATCCGTTGAATTTCTTTATATAGTCATCAACCAAGAGATTTGCTTTTTGTATGGACATAAGAGTTTCATTTAAGATCATCTTCTTTTTCACCATAGTAGGGAGATTTGTTGTTCTATCGACTTCCACGGCTTAGAGGCTAAACCGACATGTTCAAGAGTAACAAGCATTTCAGTTTTGATGTTTTTAAGCAAGAAGGCAGTAAGAACGCCACATTCCTCTTCTATAAGAAATAATTTAGATTGATCTCAATTTTGTCTTCTTTTATTATTTCTTGTGAAGGTTTGTTGCCTTTAATAAGATGGCGTGCCATGTTTATATTTTAAATTAGTGGCTCTATTTGTGAATGCCAAAGAAGATAATTTGTATTGTCTAATTTCAGAGATATTAGGCTAGAACATTTACGAAAATTTTTAGGAGAACTATCGGTTTCATTATCTACTTTGATAAGAGCAATGTTGGCCCTAAAAATTGATATGTATGACCTACTTGCAAGCACTAATACCACAAAGATGTTTCAGTAACTGAATAATTCTCATTCCCTTAATTTGTGTAATATGAACATGATGAATAGATAGAATAAAGACTATAAAAAGAAAATAGAAGAAATAAAAAAAATAATAGACGTCATTGCCTATTCTTAAATCCAAGAGATATGATAGTATTCCTTGCTATATTTGACAAGATCTTGTTATTTATAGAAGAAGCCATTATGGTGGTACAAATGGAAGGAGACGTACATTGTCTTGTAAATAGAAAGATTCATGCCTCTGATTAAGGGGACTGTTGGTGTTGTTAAATCCTATATAGAAAGTGCAAGCTGTTGATGAGGTGCAACATTGATAGATTGTTATTAAATTTCTTCAATAGTATGGTAGAAATGTGTTGGTCAATAAGTATGGTTCTAGCTCAAAAAGAAAAAAGGAAAAAAAAGAAGAAAATAAGAGCAAAAAAATAAAAAAAAAATAAAAAGAGATAATATATAATAATTATTGTCATTTATATTAAGCTTGCAATAATATAAATTTCAACTAATTATGCATCAAAATAGGTTGAACAAGCAAAGACAAAACATGATCTTTAGTCTCACGATCTTGAATCCCATGTCCATCTCCATACTGATATATGCATTGTGCCATCCTCACTGTGTTAACTATTACTCCAATATAAGTTTCAGTGAAGGGAGAATTAGTAAGTACTTGTTCTTTATTCAACTTCTTCCATGTTGAACTAATTATATACTTGATGTGTTTGCAGGCTTCAGCCTCCAAAGCTCCAGTGTCATTCATGTAGCATTGTATTGATTTTGGAACATCACCTCTATTTAGCTCATCCTGATGAAAAGGTAGTAAGAAGAAAGATAAAACCATACATAAAAAAGAAGAAGGAATATATAATGTACATTGGCCAGCAAGCCTACATACCGGAGATGTGCCTAGATCATCCAAAAGTCTAAAGATCATGGATGACCATCGAATAATGTTAGGATACTCTTTTAAGCATTTTAAAGCATCATTAGTGATAGGAGAATTTAAAAGAAAATAAGCATGGAAAAATATCACGGGCCCTGATATTGAAATCCATCCATTCTCCATATATTCTTGGAAAGTAGGTATATATCCACAATGATACCATTTGGCTTCCAATAAGTAACTTTTACATAAATCTGCCAACTGAAACAAAATTTAACAAATCAATATATGAAGTAAATATATATATATATATATATATATAAACAAAATTTATAAAGGTAATATTGTGGTGGGGGGAGGGGGGTGGTGTAAAGATAGGACAATTTTTTTTATTGCAATTTTAAATAAATAATTGTTTGCATTATAATTAATCAAATTAACTAAATTAAAATATTTTATCAAAATTTATAAGTTGGAAAAGAAATTGTCAAAAAATTGCAAACTTTTTAACTTTTTATAATGCCAATATGGCCATTATAAATTTTATAATTTTAAAAAGATAAATTTGACATTTTATAAGATGTAAAATCATCATTTTTATTTAATTTTAACTAAATAATTATTTGTGTAATATTATTAAGTAATAGCTAAATTAAGACATTTTCAGTAAAATTGAAAGATTGAAATAAAATTATAAGAGATTATAAAATGTTTGAATTTTGACAACAATAGACCATATATTAATATGATTTTCAGTGAAAGTGAGTAGTCAAATTAAGATTTTCAATAAATACCGCTTTCTTTAAGAAAGGAATAATGTGAAATCCTTGTTCCTTGAGAGCATCGAACGCCATTTCATTAATTGAGTTATGAAGAGTTAGAAAGCACATCTTCATATAGTATGGAAGTTGCTCCATTGCATTGACATCCCACCTGAAATTACAGAATTCAATTTTGAATCTATATGAAATTGGCAAGTGTTAAGTTTACAAGAGTAGCACGATATGAGTAATACCATTTAGGTACATACCTTTCAATAGCATCAGTAAACAGCTCAAGTTCATCCAAGGTGCCATATACATCATAAATATCATCAATAGTTGTTATGAGTGCATTAACCTTGGTTAACATTCTCCTACAATGTCCAAATTGTGGCTCAAATGTAGACCCAACAGTCCATAAGAAGTTCACCATTATCCTATCTCGCGCAAATGTTAATTTTTCTCCAAGACCTGTATTCCTCCACCACCTTAATGAGATCAAAACTAAGGCAAATTAGCATCATGAGCAGTCATAATATAGACAGAACTTTGATTTTTTTTTTTTAAATTAAACTTCTGTTGTATTTTGCTTTGGAATATGAAACTCAATTAACACTCTACAATTGAGTGTCATCACTGGGAATTTTGTATTTCAGATAACACCTTTCTCGCATTGCAAGAACCATTACAAGAAATAATTCATTTAATTACAATTTTTTTGAAGGACATTATTTTAACCAAACAAAATATTTTTAATGATTAAAGTAGTTGACTGTCATTTTAAATTTTTCTTATTTGACAAATAGGTTTTGTCATATTTATTGAGTTTTTTTGTTGGCAAAATTTTTTTTTTGGATGATGATTTAATTTAGTTTTTCATGTTTCAATGTTCAGGGAAAATTAGATGCAACAATTTTAGTGAAAAATTTAAAAATAATGAGATTTTATCTAGTGATGACGATTTCATGCTTCAAGAAGAAAAATTTGACATGACGATATCAAAATTTGTAATTACAAGTTTTTTTTTATAAACTATAAAATTTTGTCTTTTTTTATTAAGTCTAATTGTGATGATAGAAAAAATTCATCATTAACAATAGACAATGGGAATAAAAAAAATAGTTTTATTATGAGATATTTATTGTCAATATATATATATATATATATATTGATGGCAAAATTTAGTGTTTGTCACCCGATGAAAGAAAAGTACATAATGACGACATAGACATAGATGGTGATAATTTATTGTTTTGGATGCTTATTTGTAGGGTATAAGTGTCTAAAGTCTAGAATAGTATTGAATATTGATGTTATTCGATTAAAACCTTTAGAGTTTAGATTTTTAGGAGTTTTGGTGGTTTTATTGTGATTTTAGTTATTTTTGTTTAATTTTGATGATTTTATTTATTGAATGGCCAGGTGTGCTCAAGGTGGAATCAATGCATTAGGTGCCTAGGCAAGAACTTGAAGAGTGAAGTTCAAAATCCGCGTGAAAGCAAGATGAGGAAGTTGCATAATTGTGTGCTTTATAGTGCATGGTTGTGCCCAAGCCTAGAAGAGCCACCCTATAAGAATCCACTCAAGCACGACTATGTGTCTAAACACACACAATTGTGCCTGATTGTGCCTAGACTAACCATGGTTGTGCGCCTAGTATGCAAAGTTGTGCGCATTAGGGCACACAGCCGTGTGTCTCAAAGCTAAACTCAATTTAGGAAGTTTATTTTAGGGTGTTTGGAGGAATAATATATAAGAATCTTTTGCCTCTAGAAAGAGGTTGGCTAGTCTTCATAACATTTGGCATATTTTTATTTTGAAAAACAAGAATTTTCATTTTTCTTTTGGTGTGTTCTTTCATCTACTCAAGGTTCACATTAATAGTAGAAGATTGAAGTTTTAAGATTGTAAACATTATTCTAAGAGAAGGAGAATAAAAAGGGTTTTTTCTTTCAGTTATTCTCTTTGTGCCTTATTTATTATATTATGATGAATATATTTGAAATTCTTATTTCTTTCTTTCTTTTCTCTTTAATTTCTATGAGTAGCTATAAATTGTTAGTTAGGGCTTTTAGACTAGGCTCAACATGGACTTTGAATGGTTAAACTCTTAATCAATAAATTCTCATTCGATGATTATTATTAAACTTAATGCGTTCTTTGGACTGACCACCTTTTGAATTGATCTAGACAATAGGGTTAGATTGATAGATTAACTCTATTGGAAATACAATAATATTTTATTAATTAAATTGAATTAGTTGAGAGATAGTTCAATTGTTAATATTTTCTTGAAAAGCTTGGCTTCAATATTGAGTATGACTAATTGTTTGAGTTAGTGAGAGCTAAATAATTGGATGATTATCATAATCAATAAATTTTGAGAGTGCTTGAGAGAGACTTCTATAATTTAAAAGATGTTTAGGAAATGGAATGAAATTCATAATTGAGAAGGTTGGCATGAAATTTAGATAAGATGAGCCGGGGATAAAAATCCTAACATTCATTTGATTGTTAAATTTAAGAGCGAGTAGATTTAGTGGTTTAAAGTTACTTTACATTCTAGGAACAAACCTATTCGGCTATCTAAACAAACAAACACTAAGAGTAGTTCAATAAATAATTCTTAACTCTTTGTGGAATAGATTTTTTACTAATTTGGACGACTTTGTGCATTTGTAGATTGACACAATCATGTCACAAAATTTATTAGTAACTTATTTTCACTAAATTGTGATAATATATATTTATTTCATCATTAATCAAAAATATTAAATTAAATTTTTTATTGTTTAAATATTAAAATAAATATTACCTGTTATGGAAATAAAAATTAAATGAACATGATTATTAAAATAGAAAAATTTGAATTTACATTGTATATAGATGAGAAGCATATATACATTCCCCTTTTGAACATCAAAACTTCCAATTGTTATTAGTTTTTTTTTTAAGAAACATATTGTGGTTTTATGGATGAGAGTTTAACTTGTATTCTTTGTTTTCGTAAGCTTCATTAATCGTGCTCTACATGATGAGAAAAATTCATTTAATTCTGTGATATATTGTATTCGTATCATCAAAATTTATAAGGTGAGCTATAAACTTCTTGAGTGCTGTCACTTTTTGAATTTTATGCCCTATGTTACTGTGTTATTTTAAGTAAGATTGGAGCATGAATTATCATTAGATTTTGGTTTAAAAAATACAATGAACAGTTGTGAATTGCAGAGTTTGCATTTACACGGTTCAAGACACTACCATGTGTTGGTCTGTGCCCCATTGCAACATATATATATAGACATATACACGGTCATCAGCACAGGCATATCTATGCCCATGTCCAATTGTAACGTGCATATATATACTTATACATGGTTAAAGACATAACCATGTGTTGGCCTATGTCGCTAACACGATCATGTCTTGAACCTTGTTAATATTATTATTTTTACATATGTCTATATATATGTGTGTATATCAATATAATTATAAAATATTTTTTAATGAAAAATTGTTGTAAATATATATATATTTTATCATAAGCAGTATAAAAAAGGACAAAAGTTGGATACATGTTGTTAAATGGTCCAAGGCACAAATAGATGGGATGAACTTTTTATGAATTTTGTTGAAATTAACATGGGCAAAGAGTGTCGTCTTTGAGTCCATGTATATGTTGTTTGAATTTAATATTTTAAGATAAAAAAAGTGAAAAATGTTTTATTCGAGAAGGGGATAGATTCAGGATATGCAATATAGTTTTTATCATGGGGAATGAATAAATTTTGAAAATTCGAGGAGCAAATCCTGCAATGAAGGTGGAAGTGTAGGCAATGATGAATATGATGGAAACATGTATGGTGAAGATGATGGTGTTACTGAACTATTATTTGAATTTAGTGAAAAATACCTCCAATTTGAAACAATTATTTGCATTTTGATGAGTATTAAGATTGAATAGAATCTGGTATTCGTAAATATGTTAATGTGCCAGGAGAAAGGCATCAAATTGAATTAAGGGTGAGCATTGAGTTTCGGTGGTTCAATTTTTTTGTTTAGTTCAGTTAATCAGTTAGTTCAGTTTTATAAAAGATTTGGTTCGATTTTTAATTTTAAAAATTAAAATCATTTTTAATTTGGTTCAATTTTATATATCAAAATTTTGATTGATTAAAAAACTCAAACAAAATAAAATTTATTATTTGCTTAAAATATTTTTAATATATAGAGATAATAATAATAACTTAATATAAAGAAAATTTATAAATAATTTATAATTTTAAAATCTCAATACTACTTTGGTTGGTCCGGTTTTCAATAAAAAAAATTTGCTCGATCAGTTATAGTTGTTCTAACATTTCGGTGTCATTCAGTTGACAAATGGAATTTATGCTTTTATAAGTCTCACAAAAGTTTTTTTTTTTTTTTAAACTTCTAAACTACTGTAGACTAGTTGTATCCATGTACACATGTGTTGCAACGGTTACTTATTAGTAAATTATTTATTTATATTTTTATATATTTTATTAGTAAAAAATTTAAATTATATATATATATATATATATAATTTATATCGGGGGTGTACTATTATGTTTAATGATATTACACATAAAATTTTAGGAATGAATACTGAAATGTAAGATTAATTATAAATTTAATTTTTGTTACTATAATTTTTTAGCTATAATAAGATTAGTTTTTAAAATTATTAGATTAGTTTCTCAAAAAAAATTATTAGATTAGTATTAGAGTATATAGTAGTGTTTTAGTTGAAAAATAATACTAAATAAATATTATATTATTATAATTTTATTTTTTTTAAAATAAAGTTTTTAATTATTTTAAAAAAATATTATAGTGATTTAAGGTAGAAAAATATGTAGTATATAAATATCTTTAGAATTTCAGTAGTATTGAGATATGTATAATAGCATTTTAGTTAAAAAATAATACTAAATAAATATGATATATATTTTATTTTTAATAAAAAATTAAAATTTTTAATAGTTTGGCACATTAATTTTTAGAGTTAATAGATACTTGTTAAAATTTTAGTTTATAGCTCAACATTTAATATATATATATATAATCTATAATATATATAAATGTACGAAGGGGAATGAGGACATGCAAAATTACAAAAACGTATTCACTCATTATTATATAAAAATTGAATAATTTAGTTATTTACCCATAAAAATTAAATGAAATTAATTAAACTTTAATTATATTTTAATAGAAAGTATATTTCCTATTCAAATTAGGATAGCTTATATTTTATTTCTAATAAAAATCAAATTAATTAAAATATAATTCAAATTTAATTAAAAATATGTTTCCTATTTTAATTAGGTTAACTTCTATTTTATCTCTAATAAAAATTATATTAAATAAAATTTTTAGCAATACTTTGTTAAAAAAAATATTTTTTTTTCTATTTTAATTAAGTCTACTTATATTTTACCTAATATAAATCAAATTAGATAACATAATTTTATAAGTCTCACTAAATTAAATTTAATAAGTAAATAATTAAGATAAAAAATAATAAATTTTATAGAATAATTAATTATGAAAATATTAATGTCAAAATATTGAAAGATTATTGTGTTTAAATAGAAAATAAAAAATCCATAAAAGATATAATAAAATACTATATTAGAACTTTCTTAAATTTGTAAAATTATATTCATTTCAAAAAAAAAAAAGTTTGTAAAATTATATTATTATTTAAATAAAAATATTGAAAGAGTATTGTATAATTGTTAAAATAGAAAATTTATTAAAATTTTAATAAATCACTTTGTGATAATGTAACAATATCAAGATTGAAAAATTA
>CATIWM010143214.1:0-21162 GCA_949671775.1 Mallotus repandus
AAATTTTGTCCTTTTATATTCTTAAAGAATAAAGATTTTATTTTTTTACTTTAATTTTTTTATTAAAATGTCTAACAACTCCTTTTTAAAAAAAAAATTATTTGATACTTATTGATCATCAATATGTAACAAGTTTACAATTCTTATGATGTATTTGTAATATCAACAAAAAAAACCAAAAAAATAAAAAAAATCAACAAACCGAAAAAAAAAAACAACTAAAACAACAAAACAACAAAAATCAACAAAATTTTATAGTTGTTGACTGTTGTTGATTTTTGTTGATTGTCAGTTGTTGATTGTGGTTTATTTTTGTTTATTGTTGTTTATTTTTGTTGATTTTTTATTTTTTAAATTATTGTTTTCATTATTAATGACAAAATAATGGCTATAAATAAAATTTTTACTTTTATTAGTAATAATGATAAAAATAATAGTTTTTTATATATCTCAAAATTTTTATTTTTTTATTGTTATTTTTTTTTTATTTTTAACAAAAATCAACAAATATAAGCAAAGAGAAACAACAAAAACAATTAAAACCTACAACTGAAATAACAAAAACAACAAAAATCAACTAAAACCAACAAAAGCAACAAAATATTACAGTTATTGATTGTTGTTAAATTAAATATGGTTTCAAAAATAATAAAAAAATATAGAAAAAATGAAAAAAATTGAAAATAGATAAAAACACAGAAATCATCGATTTAAAGGCCACAACTTTTGAAAATAGACCAAAACACTGACAAAAGTGAAAAGAGAAAAACCAAAACTGAAAGAAAATAATTGGCATGGTCACAAATGAAATTTTTGGCGTTGACCAGGCTATGCCATGAAATTTCTCCAAACTTTAAAGTCAATTTTGAGGTCTTAAATAGTGGATTTTGGTCCCAAAACTTGGGCCACTATGGGTAAACCAATAACACATATAGGTCTTTGAATCATTTTCATTTTTATATATTATGGGCTATGTGATTCATCCGGAACTGAAAGTTAAAGCCCTTTAAAGTACCATTATGCACTCCCCTTCAACCAAATTCAAGACCATCTGATCAGCATCAACATCTCAATCCAATTTCTTGGTTTATATATATCTACATGCTTGCTGATCGATAAATTCCAATTGAGAGAAAATTTTACCATCTGAACTGAATTGCTTGTAATGACAAGATCAGCGGATTGGCTGGATGCCTAAGTTTAGCACTGCATGAACTCCTTGTTAAGTGAAATATACTAAATCAGAATCAAACAATCACAGGTTAGAAAGAGTGGGCTGCCAAACTAGTCATGCAAGTAGAATTCAAACTTAACGCTTGACCATCATTTCTAATATCATAATAGTATATATTGATTGCTAAAACAAGCAAGCCAAACAATAAAGAACTTTATCTTTTTATGCCTATAATAAGAAATTTATTATATTTCCTCCACCTCAAAGTAGCAAGAATGGTTGAGCGTTTTAGAACATTTGAACCACTCCTAAATTAGTAAAAAGTTGGCCATCCGAATATGACTAATGATTCTCTTCCACACTAACATGCAAATATAAAATCCTACTGTCAAGCTTCACACTCACAGGACTCTAACACTTCTTCTAGCCTTAGCCACAAATTCAATAAGCAAATTCACATGGCTTCAAAAGGGGTTGAATTAGGTGAACTTCTGGTCCTTCTGATGATGCTTTGTCATGGAGCCACTGCTCAGTCAGGTTGCACTGCTGCCCTGGTGGGCTTAGCCCCATGCCTAAACTATGTCACTGGAAATTCCGCAACCCCATCATCTTCATGTTGTTCACAGCTGCCTATTGTCGTTCAGTCTCAGCCACGGTGTCTCTGTGCAATGCTTAATGGTGGTGGCTCATCATTAGGCGTTAACATTAATGGGACACTTGCTCTATCACTCCCTGGAGCTTGTAATGTTCAGACTCCGCCAGTTAGCCAGTGCAATGGTACTGGGTTCAAACTTGCAACCTCACAGATCAAGAAATTGACTCCAGTACTATCAATTTTATCTCATAGGCTCACAGTTTATAAGAAGAATCGTGATATGGATGTATCGGTTTTACTTAGTTACTTATCTTTTTTTCACTTTTTCAGCTGCCAATAATGGTCCAGCAACATCGCCACTAGGTTCTCCATCGAGTCCTCCGGCAGATTTTTCAGATGATACACCTGAAACTCCAAGTACAGCATCAATGCCCAGCATTCCTGCAGGTATGAGATAACACTTCAAGCACAATCAAAATAAAAATTTTCCTTCAGATGACAAGATAACTATTTTGAGATTTTAGTGACCATATTTACACTATTCCAATGGATGAATGTAGGAGGCGGTTCTAAGACAGTGGAAGGCACATCAGCTGCAAGCATCACAAGCTATCAACCTCATCTCACCATTTTCATCATTTTAATTGCTTCTTCATGCACTTCGAATGTCATTAGATTTTGATCTTTCTATGAAAATTTAGAGCCTGTTCTATCATCTGCAGCTATATTACAGTAGTATTACTGGATCGTTTATCTGATGTAATTGTTGCAAGAATAAAAAAAACAATAAAGAAATATACATCTACTCTGATTCTAGTACTAAACTAGAGTTTTGAAGTTAGGCATGTATTTTATAATAGTGGCTTAAAGCATACCATTAAAAAATATCAAGAAAAGTATATAAGATTGACCAAAAATATGGTTGTTTGGAACATATAATAAATGAAACAAACTGGATTAATTTTTTTTTTTTTCAACAATTAGATCAAATATTTAAATCGCAACACCACAATAGAGAGAGGACAAGTAAGGTTTCGATCTTTACTTTTCTCGATAGGATATCCACACCTTATGCTATTCATGAAGAATGAGCTAATCTTAATTTGGGTTTTAGTCAGAGTAATGAAATCAATATCATTACGACCCTTATCATGGATTGGACATTAGTGGAATGTTAGATGCGCAATAATTATAAACAAGCCTTGTATGTTACATGACCTTTCTTTCATACCTTAGGCATGAAGCAAGTAGGTGGAATGCAAATTATCCTATCAGCTTCACGTCAGAATTCAATTTACATGTTACAAAAATGCTTTAGTTGAAGCAATGCAAAAAGCTGACCAAACCAAATAGAGACACATAAGCCTAAACTTTATTCATAAAAGTCTTAAAAGGCTAACTAAGTTGGTTTACCAAAGAATCTGTTATAAAGTAGGAAAAGTTGGTGAACTATATTAACCCAGCTGCCACTCTTTTCCTCACAATCTTGCTCTTATAAACCCAGAACCCATCTCATCTCCCCCCACAAAACATTACATATATTATTGACAAGATTCCTCATTTTTACATCTTTCTACATTTCACGAACACTTTAAGCAATAAAAATGGAAGCTAGGAAGGTGGAGATCATGCTCATTACCTTTGCCATTGCCGCGACATGGTGGGGAGGGGGAATAATGGCACAGTCTGGTAGCTGCTCCAACGTGCTGATAAGCCTGTCTCCATGCCTAAACTACATAACAGGAAACTCATCAACACCATCTTCTCAATGTTGCACACAGCTAGCTAGTGTGGTGAGGTCACAGCCCCAGTGTTTATGTGAGGTACTTAACGGTGGTGCCTCTTCACTTGGTGTCAATGTTAATCAGACTCAAGCTTTAGCTCTCCCTACTGCTTGCAATGTCCAAACTCCACCCATTAGTAGCTGCAATGGTGAGAAATTATTAATTTTCCTGATTGGCTAACATTTCTTCTTCTTCTTCTTCTTCTTCTTCTTCTTTTGTGCAAATTTTGTTTTGAAATTTATGGAAAACAATTAAGAATTTAGTTAGCTTACATTTTCTTATAATAATGTGTTAACAGCCTCTTCGCCTGCCGACTCTCCATCAGGAACACCAGAATCTCCTTCTTCAGGTACAAGATTCAATTTTTATTTCTTTTTAGTTCTTAAGCTATTATCAGCTGAGTGACTCACTGGCCACTTGGACATTTTGAAGTGTAAATTTTACTGTTCTTTCTACCTGATTTAAGATGATGCTTATTATATTATATAGTACGTTAACGTTACTGCTTGAATATGTAATCTCCTTATTAATAAGAATACCGACACTCGTACACTCAAAACCGAAAAATAAAAGCAAATTCTGTTCCACCCAGAAAAAGAAAAGTTTGTTTATTGTATGTCAGTTTTTTTTTTTTTTGGACACATTTATTGTATGTTAGTTAGTTCATATAGTACTATCAATATTAATTAGCAGCAAAGCGCTGAGTTTGAGTTGATGAAATGGATGCAGGGGGCGATGGATCGAAGACAGTACCATCAACAGATGATGGAACTCCTACTGGAAATTCCACCAAGTTGACATTTTCCGTGCTCATGGTTTTGCTCTTTGCAGCATCATATGCAGCTTCAGCCTTCTGAGCTCTCTATATATTTTTATATATCACCTTCTGTATTTGGTTTTTGGCTTTCTTGGACAGACGGTCCAGTACATACATATATATATTATTCTTTTGGGAATTTATTTTGAGGTTTGACTGTAATTTTTAATAAAATTAAATAAATAAATACAAGTCAGATTGATTCTTGGTATTGCTTGCACATCAATTTTTTTTTTCTGCCACTTACAGATTTGAAAAGGAAGATTGATTCCAGATATCGTATGTCTCTAAAAATTTACATATTAATTTTTTATTACTTACATATTTGAAGTTAAAAATCAATTTCAAAAGATATTCTAAGGTATAGAGTTCAATTTTTATCCTTGTTGATTTAAAGAAAATGAGTAACCTCTATTATACAGTCCATTAAAATTTAAATTATATGATATTTTTATTATATAATAAAGAAGCTTCTAGCAAAGAGTCCATATGAATGTGTAGTGGTCTTGTGGAGTGCTTGACCAATCATTTAGTATGAACTTGTGATGGAAGATTGTAACTCATTATTTACAAGATTAGGCTTGATTGGCTCTACTATTTTTTTTTTTCTTTTCAAGAAAAAAAAAAGCACAAAAGATAATGTGGCATTTTCGAAGAGTGTAATGGTGATTACAGTGGGGGTTTTGATTAATGATTAGAGAACCTAAACCTTATACATATCACATGTGATTAACCTCAACAGATGTATATATCTTTTTGACCGGCGAAGAAATTACACTTAAACTTCACAAGATGATGACAGTTGATCAGTTTCTTGAAAATTTAGCAAACTTTTTGAAAAAAAAAATAATTGTAATTCTTATCATTCAAAATGATCACTTACAATGTATCTTTAGAAAATAAAATAATAAAGAAAGATATTTTGATTTTAATATCACAAAATTTTAAAAAAAAATATGATAACCATCACAAAATTTAAAATTTATGATAACTATTTTATAGAACTTTTTTTTTCTTTGAATGGCACCCTCAATTATAAATAAGTTCATAATTAAGTGTTATAGTTTAAGAAATTCAGAGTTTAAAAAAATTCAAAGTTTAAAAAGTTTATTTTATGGTGTGATAAAGCCATTATCTTCTCCTTGTGCAATGCCTTCGCTGCACTAACTCCGTACAAGTCAAAGGAAAGGAATATGGTATCTAAAGATTGTACCATTACTTTGATACTCCGATTGGTCGAACCGATCTTTTTCTTTTTCTGATATTTTTGTGAAGACCCCATATTAAAAAAATAATAAAGTTAGCTAAGTTCAAGACCCCTCAACTACTTTGGATGGATGTAGTATTCACATTTCATTGGTAATACTAACAACTGCCCCAAATCTTGGGCTTAGAGATGGAAATGACTGTAGTTATGAAGTTGTTGGAGCTTAGTCAAAAAAGGCTTTGTAGTTCCTCCACAGGATATCTATATGGACAAATACATTATAAAGTCTCTAAATTTTAACACTTTAATCTGTTGAATTTTTCAATTTTTATTGTATTTTATTAGATTTTTAATTTTTTATTTTTACATAAATTAAACTAAATTAATAAAATTATAAAATAAATTTTATTTACTCTACCATAATTGTAATGCCGATGGTAAGTTTTAATAATAAATATTTCATTAAATTATCAATTGAGGCAAATAATTTTCAAGGACATTTTTTCTTATACTTTACCCTCACTTTTTTTTTCATTCTTTACAAAATATATCTCTAAATCTTTCATAATTACATATTTAGCAATAACAAACTTGAGTTGTTGCACAATTTTATTAATTTAATTTAATTTATTTTTAATTTATATAAAAATAAAATATTAAAAATTAATAAAAATTAAAAAATTTAATAAAATAAAATGTCAAAATTAAAAAATTCATAATGAGTTTACCTATCCGTATCAATGCCGCAGAGGTTTGTTGTTTAGCCGTCGCTTAGCCAAAAAAAAAAAAAAAACACGTGCGCTGAACGTGTCGACCATGTAAATAACAAGAATGCCATTTTGCAAGAAAAAAAAATAGCAGCAGTAGTCGGAATATTCTGTTTTTTTAAGGGCAAAATAATTTTTTTTTAAAGAAAAAAACAAAACAAACAAAACCTTAATCTAATCTGAATGTAACTTTGTTGTTGGTGTTAATGTTATTCTTCCTGTAGTGTTGTGCGCTGTAATAACTAAAAAGACTTTTGTTGTAAAAAATTACTATCTTTCAAGCAATAATTCTTTACGCTACTCTCTCCTTTTCTTCTGTTGAAATCTAAGCGACATAACACGATTTCTCTCCCAAATTCGCCGCTTCCTTTTCTTCTCTTCCTTTGCTTGTTCGTTTCTTTCTTCGTTTCAGGTAAAGTCCGTGTCTTTTGTGTGTACGTGTCTCTGTGTTTTTCTCTTTTCTTGTTCAAGGCAACGGTTTTATAATTACAACTCTGCACAATTGGCTTTCAATTTTGATTTGGTTTTGAATTTATTGCATGACCCGTTATTTCTTTTGCTGAATTCCAACTGGGTTTGGCTTTTTAAGTTAAGATATCGCTTTCTGCTTGTTTTTCTTTTTGTGTTATGGTGTTTGGGATTTGAGTTTCGGTGTCTTAATTTTTTCAATTTGGTGTCCTTTTGTTTCAGATTTTGTTATGAATTCAGGAAAATTTAGACTGATTTCCCTTTGCATTTGCTTTTGTGTTTATTATTGTTTAGAAATATGGCTCTGGATTTTACTGGGGAAAAAATTTTGGAATTTTAGTGTCGATGCGCATGCGTTGAACGCTGGACATTTTGTTCGCTTTTATGGCCGTTGATACTGTTTTATGAACCTATGTTGTGACACAGGTCTTTCTCTTAGATGTATGTGTATGAGCATTAGATTCTGTTGTTGCTTAGTGCCTTTTCTCTTGAGTGAAATTGCTTGAGATATTTTACTTGTCTCAAAATTTTGCATAGAATTTTCATGATCAATGCCCTTGAGTGTGTTTGTGAATGAATCTCCTTAAGAATTCTTTACAAATGGCAAGTCTAGCATCTTAGTTTTTTGAACTTCAAGCTGTGGTATGTGTACAATCGCTAGTTTAGGGGAATTAGGCTGTTTTAATTGTGTTTTTAGAGCCTGACGCTAGAAGTTTTGGCCACATGGGATTTATCAAATCTCAATGTGGAATTGAGGCGTTTAAATGCTTTTTATTGAAATTTGGAAGCAAATATTTATTGAATCAAAGCTTTCTTGTTTACTTTTGGAGTTAAGAAAATTGCCTGCAAAGTGATTATTGCGATGTAACATTTGGATTCAAAATCCAAATGCTGTATTACTTGAGCATTTCTGAAAACATAATGTGATTTCTGTTGCTTTTCTTAGCCGTTTGAATTGGGTGTGATTTTGCTGCTTTTTTTTTTTGTTCTTTCATTCTGTCTCTTATTCATTAATTTGTGTACTGTGGTTCATGTTCACTGTCTACCATACCCATATAAATGATACTTCCTTTTCTTTTGTCTTGCAAAACCTTAATATTTTGGATTTGTGCAGACAAAAATTGATGATTGCTGTCTGAAATTTGAGAGATGTCAGAGTTAGAGACGTAAATTTCCTAGAAATTGTGGATGACTGAACACTGTGAATAATGGAGCATGATGCTTGTAGTTTATACACATTATGGACATTTATTGTTAAATTTTCTAATCTTATTTTTTTTTCGAAATGGAAGTGATGTTTGTTGAGCCACTCATTCACTTCTTATAGAGTTGGATTTATGATGTTTTATATTTTTTGCAGTGCCTTTCAGTCATTCGTTACTGGCTAGTGTGTTCTATGTTTCACAGACACTATTGACATATAAAACGATAGCCATTTTGATGTCTCTATTGTATCATCGCCTGCCTTAGTTATTCAATTGCTGTTTAGATTAGACAATATTCTTCTTGCTGTATTATAATGTTTAGTTCATATGGTGAAAATATCTCTCTTATCAAATAGATTTATGTGCTTTTGATAGAAGATCATATCAACAATTTTAGCATCTCTATGTCAAGTCACAAAAGAATGCTGATAGAGTCTGACCTGAATTTATGGTTCTTGGGTTTGATTTTGATATTCAGCTGCTAAAAACGCAAGCACATAGGTGTTGGATCAAGCATATATATGATTTATTTGAAGTTGTTAGTTTTTTTATTTCTTCAGCAGAATTCCAATGTTTTCATAAAATAGTCAATGCAGTAGATGATTCTTTACTTGCAAGGCTGTTTAGAGTACATATATTTTTTGTTATCATGAATGACACAAATTACAAATATACCTAATACAATCTAACAATTAAATTGTCATATTAAGTTATTGACAAAATGTTGATTTTGCACAAAAATTTGACCATAAAACAACTAGCATAGTTCTAGAAAAGATAAAATGTTTTTTTCTGTCTTTGTTCTGTGGGTTATTTGAGTTTTCGGTCCATCTGTTTTTCGTATTATGCAATATCAGTTGTTGGTTGACTTATGATCTATTATCATGATGATGTTTGTGCATGCATCAACAATCTGTCGAAAAGTGACTTTCTTATGCTTGACCTTGTTAACTAAATGTGCTACAATGAGAAGCAAATAGCTTATCCTTATAAGACCTGCAAATCAGAAAATTTTCCTTAGAATTGTCTATTATCATATCATCTTAGTAGTTGAAATTGGAGTTTATAATACCTTTTGTGAGGTATAGACATTTAGTTGCACATCCTATAGGATTTGTTGACTTCTTAAGCTTTTGTTGGGCAATTAAATGTTTGACGATTCTAAATTGTAGAACTGTAAACAATGTGAAGGCAGATAGCAAATCTAGGCTGCCTTCATCAGAGAAATGTTTTGCACAAGATGAGCCAAGACCAAACTTAAAGGAAATTTTAGTGCCCCATATATTTTTTGGGAAATTTTGAGGATGAAATATTAAGATGGTGTATCTGTTTGAGTTTTACAAAATGATGCAACTCAAGAGATATTAGAGACTTCCATTATTCGTTCTCGTACCTTTGTTGCTTTGCTGTTTTCATTTCCTCTTCCTGGTTCGATTGTCATTAGTTTTCTCAGAAGGGGATGATGAAATCAGATTCTATTTAATCAGATTTATGTAGATCTATGACTTATGATGGATAAGTTTTGTTACAGATTGAGTGAATGAAATGAGTATATACTCAGTCCTTTCTGTGACAATGTCAAGAATTGAAAGTTTTGTGGGATGGAATATAGGCGATTTAAAAATATTGTCTTTCAAGTGTTTGAATGTTATCTAAGCACAAATGCTGTAGTTTCATTCTTATCAGTATTTGTGTGTATTTCTATGAGTACATTATGTTAGAAATTCCACAACTATGACTTGGTTTTTGATTAACTTTTCTTGCTCATTCCAGGTATCAGATAGCCTACCAATACTTTCACCAGTGCAACAACAAATTCACTAGTGAAGAATCGTTTGAGACAAGGTGAAATATTAACTAGTATGTCTGAATTGATTGATGGTCTTCCAGATGCCATTGCTATCAGGTGCATTGCACGGGTTCCCTTCTACCTTCATCCAAAGTTAGAGCTTGTCTGTCGTTTATGGAAGGCTGCTATACATAGCCCTGAGCTGTTTAAAGCCCGGCAGGAGGTTGGTTCAGCAGAAGATATGCTATGCGTGTGTGCTTTTGATCCTGAGAATTTGTGGCAGCTTTATGACCCTCTTCGAGACCTTTGGATTACTCTTCCTGTTCTGCCCTCAAAAGTCAGGCACCTTGCCCACTTTGGTGTCGTCTCCACTGCTGGAAAACTGTTTGTACTTGGTGGGGGTAGTGATGCAGTAGACCCATTGACTGGTGACCAGGATGGAAGCTTTGCAACCAATGAAGTCTGGTCGTATGACCCTGTAATACGACAGTGGGCTCCACGTGCATCAATGCTGGTGCCACGTGCCATGTTTGCATGCTGTGTTTTGAAGGGAAAGATAGTTGTTGCAGGTGGATTCACCAGTTGTCGAAAATCAATTTCTCAAGCGGAAATGTATGATCCGGAGAAAGATGTCTGGGACCCGTTACCTGATCTGCACCGCACTCACAATTCAGCCTGCACTGGAGTAGTTATCGAAGGAAAGGTACACATCTTGCACAAGGGCTTATCAACTGTGCAAGTATTGGATAATGTAGGGGCTGGGTGGACAGTTGAGGATTATAATTGGTTCCAAGAGTCAATGGCAGTTGTTCAGGATGCTTTATATGTGATGAGAAGTGGACTGATATTCAAGCAGGAGGGTAAAGTGAGGAAGGTAGTGGTTTCAGCTTCCGAGTTCCGCAAAAGGATTGGATTTGCCATGATTGGGTTGAGAGATGATATATATGTGATTGGAGGAGTGGTTGGCCCAGATCGATGGAATTGGGATGTTAAACCAATGTCGGATGTTGATGTTTTCACAATTGGGGGTGAGAGACCGACATGGCGACAGGCAGCTCCAATGTCAAGGTGCCGAGGCACAATTCTGGGATGTACACAGATGAGAATTTAGTTCTCCATGTCTCCATTTTTCTTGTTTGTTGCATTGTTGTGAAAATTATGTTCTCTTGTCAAGGCATTGAATCATTTCCCTCAGTTTTTAGGAGACGAGGAATGTAACTTTTCTCTGTGGCTTCTTTTCTTATTGCCAATTGCCCCCTTTTGATGCTCAGGAGCTTCAGATAGGCTCCTATTTTGAGGGCAATACTAAAGGTATTGAAGCACTTTAAGAGATGAAGAGTGGTACATTACATTTTAGCGAACACTTTCTTTTCCTTTGAACTGAACAAAAAGGTTGTCAACCAGTTTCTCGTTATTCTTTGTGCCCCATACATTTTATATAGTTGCAAGTCTGTTGCCAAGTAGAAGCAGTAGTTAAATAGTTCATGTTCAACTAACGAATTTATTAAGAAGGATATCATAATTACAATGTAATATGTGATGATACTTGTGCTGCTTTTCTTCAATATCTTCCAAAAACCATTACAAATTTATCAAATGAGTGCTAAAACTTATAATACTGACAATTTTTAAAATTTTATAAAATTACTATAATTTTATCAACAAAAAATGGAAGGAAATTTCAAACTCATATTGGTCATAAGTTGAGATTATAAATTGAACTGTGTGAGATTTAAACTCTATAAGATTTAATTTCCCATAGCAGTTAAGCGGTGGATTGTTAAGCCCTTTGGTCAAATTTTTAAAAAATAAAAATGCTGGTTTTTAAAGTGTTGTGTTTGTCTTTTTTTAATTATTGACCAATATAAAATCGAATCCATCCAAGCCGAATTTTAACTAGTTTGAACTTAATTCGTTTGTAATTAAATCGAATTCGAGTCAAATTTATTATGTCATTTAATTTTTGCGGGCTATTCACAAACTCAAAATGAGTTTAAAAAAATTTAAAAAAATATAAACTATAAATTAATATAAAAAATTTTTTTATTTTTTTAATAAGGTTTGATTTGATTCTCAAACTTTTAGAGAAAGTTTAATTTGACCCAAAATAATTTTTTATTTTCATTTCAATTCAAAACTCGCAATTATTATATCATTTAAATTCATTTTCTATCAATTTATAGAATGTGTAATACTACTCCTGATTAAACGCTAAAATAAATTTAAAAAATGGTTAAACAATCAAAACCAAATTTCCTTCAGTTACCAAGATGCATAACACGTCTTCCCCCTGCTTAGGAACATCGACAAGTGGCCCTGCACATGCCTTCCATAGTTCAGTGTACAGATCCTCTCCACCATCATTTTTTAACAACAACAACAACAAAATTCAATTTGGATAACTTCTTTCGTTTTTTCCTAATTTGTGATAATTTTTTTAAAAAAAAAATTGTCAACCAGAAACGGCAACCTATAACTGGCAGCAGAGCACTCTCTTTTTTAAAAAATTGAAAACCTAAATCGGGAAAAATTTTAGCAAAAAAAGAAAAGAGAAGATGTCAGATAATTTGCCAGAAGAGGTAATGGCAGAAATATCATGCAGATTACCCATGAAATCAATTTTGCAATGCACTTGTGTCTGCAAATCATGGAACTCTCTAATCAAAACACCACTTTTCTTCTCTACCCACCTCCACAAAACCTTCTCTTCAAACAAAAATCAAAACCACCGCCCCTTATTTCTTCATCACTTCTATAAAAGTGGCAATTGTCAATACTCATTACGCATTGACAATAAAGATTTGGATGAGTATATGCCTCTCCATCCCCCATTTGAGCCAAAGGACAAGTTGTACTTGGTGGGTTATTGTAATGGCGTAATCTGCTTATTTTTCACTTAATAGTTGTGGATATAGATTCGTACTCTGGAACCCATCTATCAGAAAATCTCTTTTACTTCCCTTGCCTCGTTATATATTTTCTAATGAGTTTGGTATGAGAACTTATGGACATTTTGTTGGCTTTGGATTTGATTCAAGAACCCATGATTATAAAGTGTTAAGAATCATGAACCCTCATGTTGATGGTGATAAGCATTTTGAGGGGAATTTACTCTGGCTTTGCACAAGGCTGGTTCGCGAACCTCAAAAAACGCCGCTACATGAGGCGGGTTTGCATTTACTTCTTCTTGTTGTTTATGAGGTCTGTCTTCCTCAAGAACCGTTGCAGAAGCCAGGGCTGCAAGTGCCACAAAAAGCAATGAGGAAAAAAAGGTTGAAATGATTTTGCGCTACTTTTATTTGGATAAAATTCAAAATGGTGTAGGATTTGAATAACTTATGTGGTGGGATCAAACCTAATCGGAGTAGCGTTTTGAACCGCTGATTTGATGGGATAAAATTGGAGGGTGGCCCTGCACATACCTTCCATAGCTCAATGTACAGCCTCCTCGTCCACTTCCTCTGCTATAAACATCATCTTTGTCAAGCTTGGTGCTCAAATCATTGTCAGAAGCTGAGCAGCTATCGTCGTCATCAGTTCTGGAAACCAGAATGGTCGTCGGCTGGAGGTGTCCACTTCTGAGATTGGATCGATTCTTGTGGTTGGCCTTGATGTGGAATGCGAGAGATGAGATGGTTTCTGGTTTTGGAAACAGCAAACACAACCAAAACAAAAAGAAAAGAAAAAGGAAATAAGGAAAATGAAGTGAAAAATTGAAAATAAAGAGAGAAAAATGAGGAAACACCTTTCCCATTTTTAATCAGTTACTTAGCCTTAATCATACAGATAATTCAATTTTAACTGTAGATGCACGTTCAAATGACAGTGTATTACACTCTCCATGAATTGATAGAAAATGGGTTTAAATGACACATTAATTACAAATTTTTGACTGAAATGAGAGCAAACCGAACCTTATTCCTTTTTTTTAAAAAAAGTTCTTTGGGCTCTACACCTGAAATCGAAAGTAAGTCCAAGAGCGCTAGACTGGGCCAGGAGTTTTACGCTTACAACTACTTCAAAAACCCTGCACCATAAACCCTGCAAATTTTGTTCGTCTCGTCAACAAAATCCCTAAAAAACTTCCATTAACAGTTGATCTTGAACATCTCATGGAGATGGAAGAAGACACTCAAATTGAAGCAGCAGAAAACAACAACAGAGAAATTGGGGTAGCTCCTGCCCTAATCACCCTTCACCCCACCCAGAAGTCCGTTGCTGTCGCTGTCGGGTCGGACCTCCGCATCTTCGATCTTGAGTAAGCAATCAGTGCTCCATTTTTCCCTCATTTTCTTTCATCATCTATCTAATAAACTGGAGGAAATGTTCCTTTCTATTTTAGTATTTTTTTCTTAACGATATTGTATGGATTATTATTATTATATTATCATTGTTGATGTTCAAGCAGAGAAGGTTGCGGTGTATGCTTAGCGGATGATTCTACTGAGCCTTTTCACAGGGATTCAATAAGAGCTATTCGTTATGGTGGTGAAAATGGAAAGCTTTTTGTATCAGCTGGCGACGATAAACTTGTCAAGATTTGGTCTGCTCACACTTGGCGCTGCATTAGTTCTGTGTGAGTTATTTTTTCGTTTTAGTCACTCTTCTTTGAAAATGAAAATTAAAATAATGTGAGAGACAGGTGTGTGACATATTTTTATTGATATTTGCTGTACTTGATTGCTTTTAGATGCGACCAATGCTCATTACTTTGATTTTTTTCTAAATGCTGCAGGTGCTCAGAGAAAAGAGTGAGTGCCGTTGCAATAAGCCATGACGGGCTGTATGTCTGTTTTGCTGATAAATTTGGAGTTGTTTGGGTTGTCGATTTGCATGAGCTTGATGGAAATCAATCTGTAGCCAGTAAAAAAGCTCTGCCTTTGCTTGCTCATTACTGCAGCATCATCACTAGCCTGGTAAATTAATTCTCAATTTGTGAGTTTTCAAGCTTTTTCACTGCTTTTGACTATTTTGGTATATAGACTAGAACATCTGTTGGCACATATATGATTTTACCAGGGAGCTGACCTTGAACTAATATACACATTCTGCAGGAATTTTCACCTGATGGACATTTTATTGTTAGTGCAGATCGGGATTTTAAGATTCGTGTAAGTTGACTCCTTTCTGTGCCTGATTAATTGAGGTGAATTTCTGAATTAAAATTTTTTGCCTGTTTACACGATATACTATTCCTATACAGGTTACCGTGTTTCCTAAGAAACCTTCAGATGGAGCTCATGAGATACAAAGTTTTTGCCTTGGTCATACAGAGTGAGTGAGTTTTCATGATCAGATGTCTTTTTATTAGTTGTTGGATTTATGTGCATTATAATGAACTGTAACATGAAATCAGAGGACAAGACTCAAGGTTACAGAGCTGAGATCTGATTCACAGATCTCTTTTTAGCTACCTACATTAGCATTTGGCATGTTGCAGTCTGGCTAAATACGTTTGACTTTATTATTTTCTATTAATGGCTAGAATGACGTTTGCCCTTTTTCACGTACCTAATGACAGATTCGTGTCCTGCCTTGCCTTTATTTGCACTGTGGATTGTCCTCAGGGGTATCTTGTTTCTGGCAGTGGTGATTCTACTGTGAGCATTCACTAGATAGCAGATTTGTGTGATTTTTAATCACATGCCTTCATTTACCTAAATGCAGATTGTGTTATATTATTTGATTGGAACATCTGTGCAGGTTCGCTTATGGGATATTACATCTGGTTCTCTTCTTGATACTTGTGAAGTTGGTGCTAAGGTATGAATTGTGTTGTAAGTCTTTCCTACTGGTTGATAGTTTCATTGACCTCCCTTATAATTTCTTGAATATGATTACTTGCTTTGGTTGATGAAGTTATGTCGCATGGGACATGTAAATTTACAATAACAGCCTTATTATGTTGATTGAGTCAATATGAAAATTTGGGGTTTATTTTCCTCATTTGGCATTTTATTGGCTGAAATTTTGGTAAGTTTGTTTGCATGAAACCATAAGGTGGTGAGTGTTGTTCATGTCACAAATCGAATGAGGTTAATCATGATAGATCTGGAAATGGCATCTCCCTTTCTTTTTCAATTTAATGAAAGAAAATGGACCAGTAATTGGATTTGGTTATATAACTAGGAGCTTGTATTACTTTGCCTTTGTTGATTGCTGGTGGTTTTACTTGCTTCATTTTCACTTACTGAAGGCAGGACTTGTAGACTCTAGCAGAAATGATGAAAATTGTTTCATAGTCACTGATGTGTGCACAATTGGAAATGGTAATCTTGTCGCAGTGGCTATTCAAAGGCAAGTTTCTGAGTGCACCACATTTTTGTTATCGTTTTTCTTTATTGAAATGTAATCTCTTGGTTCAATGTCTTGATACTTCTCATATTTTATATGTTAGCCTGCAAGGAATAATGCTGTTGAGCTGTGACATCTCTTCCCAAAAACTCCATTACATCAAAGTACGGACCCAAACTACTTGAATATTGTTAGCTGTAGTTGTGCAATGCCATAACTTTTCATGTGGTTTTAGTATATTGGCACTTCTGGATAATACGATTTGCAATTTGACATATCATCTGTCTTGCCATCTAAGCAGATGAATAGATGCTAATGTTAAATTTGTGAAGTTCTGAGTTGCTTGATTTTTACATTGATCAATTGCAATCAACTAGAAAATATTTGGCTGAATTTGAAAATTAAGTTCTGAACAATACAAGATGTATAAACTCAAAAAGAAAAAGAGAAAGAAAGAGAAAAAGCTTATTCTTGCAATAATAGCTAACATAGATATGGGATTTTCTATTCCCTGCTTGTGTGGCTTCCTGCAGGTGGTTTCTATCATGGGAGAAAACTTCATTCCCACAAGCTTGGCAAGTAGCTCTTCTGCAGAATTACTATGGGTGGTAACTGGTGTCTCTAAATTGCTCGGTTTTGATTGCAACTCTTTGACTCGAGTGAGGGTTCTTTCTGGTTTCTCGAAAAACAATCTTGATTCTGCTGACAATGAGCTAGATCTGTTGGGAGATAATGAAGTACCTGGGGCAGAGAAACTGCTGGAGAAGTTGCAGGGAAGTGCGTCCATAGATGAAAAAGTTTTTCAAGCGGCTGCTGAAGCTGTTAAAACAGCAATGTGCAATTTGTTAATTAAGAAGCAGTACTCAACAGAAAAGAGAGAATTCAGAAAGAAAGGTAGAAATGATAGGAAAGTCGAGCAATAACAGAGACTGACTACTCCTCGTACTCGGTTGATGCTTGTAGGAATTCTGGCTTATTCTGTACTTCTCTTAGGTTGTCCCCTTGTAATCTCTGTTTGTCATACAAGAATATTTGTAGAAACTCTCATGATAATGCTAGAGAAGCTATATAAAATTATTGCAGCTTCATGGTTGAAATTGAGAGGAAATGACACTCGCTTTTAGAAATTGCTATTATTGAGAAATTTATGGTGAACAATTGAATTTGGGGTATTTAAATCAATCAGAAAGGAGGGTGTCAATATTCCCAAAATTTATGTGCTGGATTGCCCGGTGATCATCTCGGGCTGTTACTGCAACCTTTTGTTTCAAGGATCTTTAATCTACTGTCTGATAAATCTTAGAAAAACGTACTGTGTACAACTTAACATAACCTTGTTTGCTGATAATCTGTTTATATCGTGTAATAGATTAATGGAGGCATTCTGTACATGTCAATACTGATGCATACGGACATTGCTTGTATAAAGCGTGCGCACATCGTTTATCGCTCAGCGAGAGGTTAGAGTTTCAGATCATAGCGATTCCCACATATTGTAGTCGCTGATAAGCTCGTCACCTTGCTCGGTAAGTCGGTCATCGGATAAGCAATTTTTTTTCAATGGTCAAAAAAGTTGGTTATAGAGATGGCAGATGATGCTAGTGGAATTTTAGCTCTAATAAGCTCTTCCGGTTGGCATGTCATGGAAGCAACAAATGGCAAGACTTCAGAAGAGATTTATTTATTTATTGTTTTGGTTAAACTATTTATATGTATAGCAATCAACCACGAGACACTTTATTGAAAACATCATCTCATCCTACTTGGTGACAACATCCTCATCTTATCTTTTATTGAAAATCCAAAGATTGAAGAGAGCCCTTTTGCGGTGCCTTAGTCAATAAACAAATTATATCTAGTTTTACATTATTACGTCTCAAAACTATTCACTTCAGACAACTTCTTGATTTAAGTATGCATATTTCATTATCTGGTACAGAAAGAAAAAAAAAAGAGAACTATGCCTATGAAAAGAGACATTTCTCCACTTGATTGATTACAATGGTGGGATCATTAATCACCTAAACCTAGGCAAGAAGACAAGCTAAATGGCCCTCAATCGTTCATCTCCCAGTTGGGTTTTGCCAGGTAGCACTACAAGCCACAAGCCATTAGTATCTTCAAATTATTTTTCATGTATGGACAATGAAAAAAAAAATCTTAATTTTGAAGGAGCCCAAGTTAAACTTTTTTCAACCATCTTAGTGTAAAAAGTTGATTATGCATGCCCACTAATTTAGGCATCTTTCAAAATTTAGGAGCTGAAATGATGCTTTAAAAGGACATAAGAGCTCCACTTTTGTAAAATTAGGTTGGATAGATGCTCCATTAACTAAAATGATGCTTTACAGCTACATTATAAATCGATAAATGCGATGGCTATACCAATGTATTTTATGCATCTTTTACCATCCAAATATGTTGGTGCATAGAGACTTAATTTAAAGTTTAAGTCAAGTGGATTCGTAAAAAAGATAAAAAAATTTTAATACTTTTATATAAAATATATATATATATCACTCAATAAAATTTATTGTAATTCTCTAATATAGCTGTCAGTAAACTTCTATCATTTTTTCTTGCTATTTATTGGATAAAGAACTTTGTATTTTCCTTTACGAGGATAAATAAATAAAGATATTTTTCAATAAACTTTTAATCTTCATCTCTATCTTTTAAGTTTTCTGCATTTATTTTTTGTTCTTTAATTTTCTTAAGTAACAGATAGTATGCTTTGTGCTTGCCTAAGTTCTTATGATCCTGCACATCAGAACTCTGTGAAATTTTTGCTTGTTGCGTTTGTTGCATTCTTGGTCCGGTAACCTCCATGTCTAGCCTGTAACTGGAGCGTGAGACCAGCGCAGTGATCATCCTACATCATCTTTGCATTCACATAACAGCACAGTAACCCCTTAGATCTTAGGTGCATTTATGGTATATATATATATATATTAGGTTGATATTATTTTATTCATTTTGTATACAAAAAATAAACTAAATTATACAAATAATAAAATAGAAATAAATGAAAAATATTTTAAGTTTTATGCATTTTGAAAAAAGATGGGCACTTGGATTCAAATTAATTGATATGCATATATCAATTATTTTTATTTATTTATTTATTTATTTATTTTAATTAATTGAATATAATTATATTTGAAATTTATTACTCAAGGCTAACTATTTCTTTTATAATTTTTTAATAATATATACTTATTCAAATTATTATATTCAGATACTGTTTTAAATTTCAGATATTGTTTTGATTTTCAAATACTATTTTGAGTTTCATATACGAATAATATTCAAAAAATATACTTTTGGTTGGAAGAAATTATTTGAATAATATTCAGATAATATACTATTTTAGTATCTGATACGATTTTGAAGTTTTAGATACTGTTTTGAGTTTCAGATACGAATAATATTCAGAAAATATACTTTTGGCTGAAGGAAAATATTGAATAACATTCAGATAATATATTATTTTTAGTATCGGATACAATTTTGAAATTTCACATACATATATAGTATACTGTATTTATGAGTTTGAGATATTGTCTTTAAGTTTCAGATATCGTTTTGAGTTTAAGATACTGTTTTGAATTTCAGATACTGTTTTGAGTTTCAGATACGAATAATATTCAGAAATATACTTTTGGTTGGAGGAATATATTTGAATAATATTAAATAATATACTAGTTTTAGTATTAGATATGATTTTAAAGTTTCACATACATATAATATTCAAATAGTATACTCTATTTATGAGTTCGAGATACTTTTTTTTAAATTTTTAGATACTATTTTGAGTTTTCGGTACGAATAATATTCAGATAATATACTATTTTGATTATATCATACGAATAATATTAGAAAATATACAGTTTTTAAGTATCTTTTTTATTAATTTCTTAAACTTATTGTGTAACAAAAATTTTAATTAATAATTTTTGCTAATTTTTAACACTATCGGAAGATATAGCCCCAACTTTTAATCATTTAACACAAAAATTCTCCCCTTTTATATTACTTTAGACATCTGTAACTTGAAAATCAAAGAAGCCTTCTTTATTTGTTAAAAAAAATGTGATTTTATTCAGGACACACACACACACACACACATATATATATCACAAACTTAACAATTTAATATAATATTTTTAAGTCTAGATATTATTATATTATTATTTTTATTTTTATGTGGTGAATTCAGAGATGAATATCACGAGTATAAAAATCATCAATCTTGTGAACTGGACCTAATATAGAAGAATATTTTCCCTCTAATAAGAATAAGTCTAAGCTTTTGTCCTTACAGCTTCATCAGCGTGACCTTCAAAAACCATTTTCTGTCGATGTTGCATCCCCTTCTCAACATGCAACTCCAATACCTTTTTTTCTTGAGTTGCCTTCTTACTTCTCCATTATGGGCATTTATCCTTCTCACTGGCATTAATCATAAGCAAAGTCTAGAATTACAAACATTCCTAAAATGAAGAAAATGACATTAATCCATGCAAAGTACAACCAATATGAATTGAGATAAATGGTATCATTCAACTACCTGAACTGGACCTAACATAGAAGAATATTTTCCCTCTAATAAGTATAAGTCTAAGCTTTTATCATTATAGCTTTTATCCTTACAGCTTCATCAGCTTGACCCTCAAAAACTATTTTATGTTCGTGTTGCATCTCATTCTCAACATGCAGCTCCTGTACCTTTTTTTCTTGAGTTACCTTCTTACCTCTCCATTGTGGGCATTTATCCTTCGCACTGATGATCTTATTTGCATTAATCATAAGCCAAGTCTAGAATTACAAACATTCCCAAAATGAAGAAAATGACATTAATCCACGCAAAGTACAACCAATATGAATTGAGATAAATGGTATCATTTAACTACATGAACCTATGCATTTAGGACAACTATGTTGCATCTGTTGAACCATGCCTAGTCCAATTTGTCAGGTTGTAATTTTCATGCCAGAACCTTGGCATCCATAGCACCTCCCAAATACTCCACTCTTTGAACCTTTCTTGAAACATTTAGTA
>CATIWM010143253.1:0-10414 GCA_949671775.1 Mallotus repandus
ACTTCCTCATTTTAGATCTCTAATAATGCTAAAATCATCCTTGAGTCTCGGAGGTCACATTAGCCCAAAAGCATGCTTAACTCCATTTTGATTTGCATGATAGTCCTAGCTTATACACACTTAAACAACCATGTTAGATGCTCAAAACTAAGATTGTTAAGATTAAAATCAAGATTGATTATTGCCAAGGTCAACAATTATTGATTTATTTATTGCAAGGTTTAAGAAAATATGGAACATATAAAATTCTATTACTTAAGATTATACATGTAAAGATGGCATAAAGAGGATTTGACATTAAAACTAAGAAATTTCAAGGTATAGAATTTAAAGATTTTTGTGAATTGATTGTAAAAATCACTGAATATGAGGTGTTTGTGAAAGAAAAATTAAAAGAGAAAGTCTTATACGAGATGTACTGTCAAGATGTTACAGCCACAAAAATTGTAGTAGCTGACCTTGCCAATACAAGTTCATGCATTTATCCACTCCCAAAGAAGAAGACCCGAAAGTTTAGAAAAAACTTTAAGGCTCGAATGCTTAGATTTAACATAATTTTTAAGTCTCCAAAACTTATTAGATTTTTTAATTTCTCTTGAAAGAGAACTTCATCAAATTACCACCAGACCATAAGTTGTCAACTAAAGAAGAATTAAAAAAAAAAAAGAGTATTGTAAGTATTATAATTCTTTTAACCCTTCTACTGATACTTGTTGAATGCTTAAGAATGTGATACTAGATCAAATCAATAAAGAAGTACTCAGGTTTCCATGAAATAAAAAGGCCATGTTCATTTATGAAGATCCATTCCCACATATGGCTACATTACTGAATTTGAAAAAAAAGTTCAAAGAAAAAGAAGTGTGGGATACTCTGATGCTTATCAGATGGCCTTGAAGTTCTTTGACGAGTTTGATAGCAAAAAGTGCGCAATGGTGCTTCAACGGGGTCTAACTTTCAGCTCCGGATGAGCCACGAGGCCCATAATATATCAAAATGAAGCTGATTTAAAGACCTATATTTATTACCAAATTTACTCATAACGAGTAAAGTTTTAGGCCCAAATTCCATCATTTAGCGCCCCAAAATCAGCTTTGAAGTTTAATTTCATTTTTAGTATTTTTTTTTAATCTTTTCACTCTTTTCTTTTAAGGCTTTATACTGAACCATATTTATTCATCTTTTTGGATGTTTAAAGACAACTTTTGATTAATTTTAATAAAGATTTATATTTTTCTCCAATTTTTAGGTATTTTTTTAGAATCAACGATTATTGATGCCTATTATTCTAGGTATTCTTTGAATCAATAGATTAATAGAAGGTTATTTAACAGGTATTCGTTCGTGAATCAACGACATTCAACAATTATCCTTAATTTACTAGGCTTCCGCTATGTGATACTCTTTGTTAACCCTCTATGAAATATGACTTTAGGATGAAGCATACCAAGCTACCGTCTACAAAAATTTCGATAGAGTTTATAAAACTAATAGGGTGAGGTAATGAATTTAATGATATTGATGCAAGTCAACGCAGTACTAATTCCTTGAGAAAAAGAACAAATAAAGCCAAAAACTAGTGGAGATCAATTGCAGACAGGAGATTCCTAACATCAAATAGGAGGATCTCTGCACCAAATACTTTCAAAAATAATTATAGACTACGATAAAAGGCAAATGAAATATTCACACCAAGATTTAAGAAGGGACAATTTAGGTTTACGGTGACCACCATATAACCAAGTCAATAGCAGCATAAAGTAGTTTACAAAAATTTTTCTTAACCTTTGACCTATACAAGGCAGTGCAGTGCTAATTCCTTGAAAAAAAGAACAAATAAAGCCAGAAACTAGTGGAGATCAATTGCAGATAGGAGATTCCTAACATCAAATAGGAGGATCTCTGCACCAAATACTTTCAAAAATAACTATAGACTACTATAAAAGGCAAATGCAAGATTCACGCCAAGATTTAAGAAGGGACAATCTAGGTTTATGGTGACACCACTATATAACCAAGTCAATAGCAGCATAAAGTAGTTTACAAAAATTTTTCTTAACCTTTGACCCATACCTAAAAATGAAGAATGCAAAGACAAAAGGACATATAGTTTTAGTCTCATGTTAGGTCAAAATTTAGGCAAAAAGCAACAGAAGCCTCACTTTCAAGCAAAGTAGAGTTTGTTGATAGTGTAGAAGATTAAGACATTGTATATGATAACTTTGTAATAGATGTAGAACTAATTCCTTTTGGTTATGCTATATCTTCTGTGACTCTACCTCTAAGGTTCTTGATAGAAGAAGCAAAAGAAAATGTCATTGAAATACAAAATGCTCGAGGACAACATCTTTAAACAATATGGAGGATTATGTCAATGGTGTTACAATCTGGGCCATTGGGCCGTATCAACCTAAAAGAGTTATCTTAAAAAAGGCATTTACAAAGATGACAAGGCATATAAGCCGCTATATGTTAGAGCTCACTTGAATGGAATGCCATTTTTCAAAGTGTTGATTAACAATGGGTCAACAGTAAATGTAATGCCACTTAGGCTACTGTATGGTTTAGGAAAAATAAAAGATTATCTAATTAGCACTAAAATTTCTGTATCAGCTTTTATAGGTGAAATAGGTAAGGCAAAAAGAGTTTTTCCAATTGAGATAACTATTGACAATAAGAAATATCTAAGTGTTTTCATTATAGTGGATTCAATGAAAAGTTGCAATGTTCTGTTTAGGAGGAACTAGATTCATGCCAACTGGTGTGTGTCATCTTCTTTTCATCAATTTCTCTTATTCTAGAATGACAATGAAGTGGAAGTTATTTAAGTGGACAATAGGTCATTCAATACCTACTCAAATAATTTAGAAATCAATTTCTATAATGTGGAGCTAGGACCTATCGAAGTTATAGGAAAAAAGGCTAATAGAGATAGAAAATTTATTTATTTATCTAAGGAAGATATGGCAAAAAAGGTTCAACAATAGTCAAACTTGCTCCATAAAAGCATTGCCATCATGCCTTCTAACCTGATGAGTGGTCCAATTATTGAATAAATTGATGCATAAATACATAGAAGGGGAATTGGCAGCTATTGCAACTACTATATAGAGAGAGTATATCCAACAAAAGTTTAATAAACTAGTGATGGAAGAAGCTAAAATTGATACAACAAAAATTATTTTTAATGAAAATACAGATGAAGAAGTTAAAGAATTAAAACTTGTGGATATCCAAGATGCACCAATACATATGGAAGACTATGGACATAAAGTTTAGGATCCATTAGAGGAAGTAAATCTTGGCATTTATGAAGAGATAAGAATGAATGATATTAGGTCTTTACTAAAATTTGTTATAAAAGCATAAATAATTATTTTCTTAAAAGAATTAAAAGATTATTTTTCTTGGAACTACGATAAATTTTCTAATCTAAGAAGGGAAGTGGTAAAGCACTGCTTTCCTATCAAGTTTGACTTTCACTTTTTTTATAACCTCTATGAAGAATGTCAAAGGTGGTGGAGTTGAAAGTTATATATATTTTCCTACAATATGGGAAATGAAAGAAAGAAAAATAAAATAAATGACTGATCTCAAGCTAGAAATATACCATTTAGTATGTATAGTAGCAATCTTTTAGTTTTATGAATTTTGTAAGTTGGCTTATGGCCACTACTTTAAGAAAATAAAATTTGCATTTTGCAAATTTTGGAATGTTATCACTTGTTTGATATTTTAATGGTGGAGAAGTATAAGAATTTCTTTGGTTTATTTATTAGTGTTTTAATAATGAGATGAAGAGCGACATTCTTACAAAATTTCAACAGTATAAAAGCCTAAAATGAGTTGTTTTGTTTCATGAGTAAGTGCATGGATATAGCACATGTGTGGTATCTTCAGCTAATGGAGGTCAAATAAACAAATATGTCAAACCTTATAGTAAGTAGCAATTAGTTTGCATAACATATATAAAATAAAACCCATGGCTTGTTATGAGACGTTTAGCATAAATTTTAACATTTTGGCTTGAATGCAACAAAGGATCTAGAATTTGTGATTTCTACTAGAAAAAATAAAAATATAGCTAATGATACTTTGAGGCCACAAATATAAACTTATGACAAAGTTAGCATCAGGTTCGTGAGATTTGGCTTTGGGATAAATTTTCATATATTTGAAAATTCACAAAAGCCAAATGAAGTCTAATTGTTAAAGCTCATGTTGCTGGCATACAATAAAATTTATAAGCAAGTGCTTGAGATTATTTGCCAGAAATATTTAGCTAGTCATGGAGGATTGATGCCTTAGGCAAAAACATAAACAAGGTATCTCATGAATTTTTGCAAAAATTATTTAGTTTGAGGCCAAGATATTTTGATGATCAAATGACACAATTTGTATGAAAATGGCCTTGGGGTACAATTTTAATGTTTGGATTGCAAAGAATGGATGGTGGCTAAATTTTAATAAAAGGGTTAAGAATAAAACCTTGATGTTCTTAAGGTAATAAATTTGGCTTGAAAATATTAAAGAAAATTGAATGTTTCAGCTTCAAAATTAAGAGATCAGTTAAATGCATAAAGATAAAGGTGTACATTATGCTGAACTGAAAATAAGAATTGGTTTCATTTCAGTAAAATAACATATTGGTAAATTTAACAAAGATTGTCAAGAAAACTTTTGGCTACAAAAATTTATTTCAAGCTTAAACTCAATAGCAAGTAAAGCCAAAAGGAACATAACATCATCACAAATGTTCACAGCAGATGACCTCAAGATGGTTAATAAGTAAATAGTGATATAAATTATTTTGGCTAAAAAATGCTAGTATTGCTTAAATTAATTTGGGAATGCACAAGTTAGTCAACATGCTACTCATAAATCATGTGTAAATATATCATTGGGACCTAAGTTTCAATTAAGTTTGAATTCAACTAACCATTATTAATTTCAATAGATTTTGAAAATGGTCAATAAGTCATGTTGTTTATAGGTTTAGAAAGATAGTGAATGTGTTATATCCATGACCATCTTATTAGATTTTGCTTGAATGTGCAGGGCTATGTTGCAAATTCAAGCTATTTTGAGTTAAAATTGGAGCGAGTTCCCAAAATAACTCAATAGTTATAATGTTCACATTGGTTAGCCCTAAAATATTCATTAAAGAATTCAAGCCAAAAAAGTTTTCCAAAATTTCTTCAACACATGGTCTCTTCTTTTCAAACATCAGTTTATGAAAATAAATTCAAATCTATGCCTATCATTATAAAATTATTCCATCAATATCAAGCACAAGGAAAAATCAAAGTTAAACATGATATAAGTAAATGGAAAACCCATTTAAAAGAAATTTTAAAAATCTTAGCATAATCATAGCAACAATAATCAACCCAAAATAATAGAAAGTTAGAAATTTACCTCTCTTGAAATGTTTACTAGTATAGTAGTTGATTGGATTATGTCTTGCTTGTAGGTCGAGCTGAGGAGTGGCTGCGACTTTGCATAAAAAGGAGACCAGGGTGTGACTTGTTACCTTTAAGTGGTAGCCACTACTATCGAGAAGAGGAGTTGTTGGTGTGGTCAGGCTGACATCATTCGATAATGGGGAAAGTAGCAACGATGTCGCAATCTTGTGGAAGGTTAATAGCAATTGCATTAAGGAGAGAAGTGACATCACGAGCTTTGGTGTGAGTAGCAGCGATAGTGTCATTTCTAATAGCAATGGAGGAAGCAACACTAGTGAATGTTGGATTACTCATATTTGTGCCAGCAACGATAGTAAGATGGTCGGTGTCAGCAATAGCTTTGTTAGAAGTTTCTTTGCATTCTTAGGAAACAAATAATTGAAGATTTGATGATTTTGCAATTATAAGAAGAGAATTAAGAGTTTTAGATTGTTGGTATATTAAGAAAATTGGAAAAATTGATATGGGTTTTGTAATTTTTAAAAAAAATAAGGCCATAAGTAAACTAATTTATTGAGAAATTTAAATTTAAAGATACACTTGGTAGGCAATTAGAAAGAGAATATAAGGAATGTTGAGGATTAAACATGAAATTTTGAAATTCATTAAGGGGAAGTAAAGAAGGAGAAGTTTATATCTATACATATAATTAGTTAATGGATTGGCCCAAACTAATTATATGCAGGGGGTATTGTTTATATCCAATTTTAAAATTTAGACTAAGTTCTGCTAAAAAGTAATAGCTCATGATTAACTTTAAAAGCCCAACCTATAAAAGTCTTAAGGAAGATACAAGTTGAAACTTTTGAAATTTATGCTTTTGGAATGTACGTTACAGAAGCTGAGGAGCTAAGGAAGAAGTGACATGCAAGGAACAAGATTAACTATAATAAACTAAAGAACAACTATTAGATTATCATTACTGATGAAATTTGTGTATAAAAGCAAGCAAGATTAGTAAAGACAGACACAACTCATCAAATAACAGTTAATATACACTACAAGAAAATAGTAGAATAATGATGGAAATTTTACTATCAAATTTGTGATGGAAATCCTGTCATCACAATAGTAGTTGTCACTATATTCAACGACGGAGGAAGATTCTATCTGAAAATTTTGTGATAGATTATTCATTACAAAGTTATGACAGAAAAAATTTGTTACTAAAAATTCATTGTCGATGAAAGGTGTTCCCGTCATAATTTCGTGATGGATTAGTGAAACATATCCATCACTAAGTTTTCTATTTGTAGTTCGTTCAAAAAAAAAAAGTTTTCTATTAGTAGTCCATCATAAATTTTTCATCACTATTCCATCACAATTTGGTCACAAATTAGCGACAAATTCGTGATGAATTACCGTCATTAAAGGTTGCATCACCAATCGGTCACTAAGTTACTCGTCATTAATCCATTTGTAGTTTGTCACAATTTAGTGATGGATTGTTGAGAAAATATCCACTACTAAACGATCATAATTTATTGAGGACTATTCCGTCGCTATTTTTTTTCTGTTATTATATTTTATATAATTTTTATAAATTAAATGTTATTTCTAATTACAATATATTTAATGCATTTTAATAAAATTAGAATGAAATTGAAATTCAATAATGAAGAATGCATTTCATAAAATAAAACAAAACAATATACATAAATAGGTATAACAGTAATATAAGTCAACCTTAAGTAATAATAAACATCTACAACAACAATGTTTTACACATCAAACATCAAACAAGTCATCACCTAGCTTAAGATGCAGAAGATCCTGATCTATAAAATTCTTAAACAGATTGCCTCTGCTCCATAAAGTGCCTCATTTGTTCCTCCATCTGATGTAGACGCTCTATTTGGTGAAATTTGTCATATAATACTGATATATTGTCATTTTGTCACTAAATTTTATGACAAAATGAAACCCTATAATGCAAAACTTAGAATGACATTTCCGTAACATATTTGCACATCCATCATTAAATTGTGACAGAAATGTCATTTATCATAAATTATTTTAATGAAGCCATTTAGTTAATACTTTATTTAATGGCCAAATTGTTTGTTCATCACAAATTCTATCATCAATCAGTCTCAAAAGTTTCGCGCCAACTTCCCGCGACATTTTAGCAATGAATTTTTTTTCTGTCACAAATTAGTCATAATTACTGTCACAAATCTATTATAAATCCATTACAAAATCAACTACTTTTTTCTCCAAATCATTTTCGGATGATTTTTCTAATGAAATCACTTCTATCACATATATTTGTTACTAATTCTAAATTCAGATACTATTTTGTAACTAATTTATCACAGTTTCATGAAAAAAAATTTCGTCACTAAAATTTAGTTTTTTTATGGTGATAGACAACACATATTTCAATCAATAGATCATAGTTTTGTTCTTTTATATTTTTTTTGAGCTCTTACTTTTATTTCATTCAAGTTTATAAACACTCCTTTTACAACAATGATAAGCTTTCAATTTTCGTTTTGCAATTTTATAAGCTCTATATGAATTTTTTTACTGTTCATTATATTGTTCATTGCATTATTTATCTTTGATTTCCAATAAATATTTCCTTTAATTTGAAGTTACATTTAATTTGTAAATCTCTTTAGAATTTGAGCAAATTATGGTGAAGGAGTTTAGAAATCCACATTATCTGAATAAAAGTCAGGTCTTTCTTTAAGTAAAAGTTCCTTTGGCATGCTCATGCACTAAACTTAACTAGTTTGCCAAAAATAGCAACAATGGTTGGGTCATTCATTAAGATTTTAATTTTACTTATTTTAGGTTAAGTGTTTTTTAAGTTAAGTGTTTTTTTATACACTAGAGATTTGAATTATTATATTGAAAGATTTTACTCTTTTGTTCTTTTGAGAACTTTATTAATAGTGACAATTTTGAAATGGACCACTTCTTATTATGTAATATCTACTTATATTATTTCCATCACACCATATTATGTTCACTACACTTACAAACTTCCACCTTGGACCCTAAACCCTTGTGTACCTATTAAGCACTAGACACCTTGTATTCCACTTAAATTGGGGAGAAGGTGTGTGGTTTGTTGATTGTACCAAATGGCAAGCATACAAATTGCTCAAGTAATATAATAATTAAATAGAGTATCGTTCCTATGAAAATTATTTTATTAAGTATTAATGCACTTAGTAAATTATTTGTTTGAACAAACCAATTAAGTTTGAGAATATGAAAAACAAATGTAACCAAAGAAAGCTAAGGTTCAACAAAACAAAATTAACTTAGGAAAACAACAATGATGCAAATGATGCACTAGAAATTGCTTTTCACTTGGTTCAAATATTGACTCAAAATCTTAATATTATAGCCTAATTCAAGCTTTGCATATGATGCATATCACTTAAGTTCCTATAATTCTCTCTCAAGAAATTATAAGATAAATTATTTAGTTCAATTATTAATTTAAACTTATGGATTCTCACCCCACTAAGTTAAACTAATAAATTCTTAATTAAATTTAAGCACGAGATAAGACATGCAATATTTAGTATCAAAAGGTATCTCTACTCAATTTGAACTTAATAGATTTTATTCTAGCTCATTAAATGAATATCTTCTCGCAGTCTCCCAAAACTTAAACAATTTGCAATTAAATTATAAAAAATAAAGCACTTAAGTATATATCAACTCCTTATCTTAATATACTTAAACTTATGCAAACATGCATACTAAAACTAAAAAGCATAACATTAAGCACAAAAACAAAACCCATATGAAAGAAACTTGAACAAAACTATAATGAAAAGTATAAGTCAATACATACCCAAGCTAGTAAGATTACCCTAGCATATAATAAATTTAGTTCTACATGTTTATGATTATGAGAACATAATTCATGGTAAATCTTGCAAACATTATAAGAAAATAAAAAGAACAAGAAGATAAGAAACTCCCTAATATTGAATTGAAGCCCCTTGAATACTATTCCATAATTGAATATTGTAAACAAAGATCTTGAATACTTGAATGAATGAGATGATGTAGAATATGAACAATGACAAAGAATGAATGAAGATTGTATCCATTCCATGCTTCCCAAGGTCCCTTATATAGAAAAAGCTCATTCCTATTGACATGGGACTCAAAAAAATTTATATTCCTGTTGAATTAGAATTCTTTGACAAAGGTAAATTTCTTCCACTTTTGTTATACACGGCCGTGCACATGATCATATAAGGCTTGACCTTGAATCTACCACTTTTTTTTCAGCTTACTAGGCACAACCATGCATATGGCTTTACATGATTTCCTCAACTTATCCTTGATCAATTAGGTTTCCTAGCATCTCTAAATGGCTCCTAATCAACTCCAACCTTTAATAAACCTTGCAAGACATGGAACTAACATCTACTCAAATACATATGAAAAAAATAAATTAAAATGCTATAAACCTAATTCTAAATTCTCAAGAATTAATTCTTAATTCTATATGGATTATGTACCGTAAACCTAAGCAAATGTTATAAACTAAGTTCTAATTCTGTATAAATGTAAAAATACTAACTACAATTCTTATTACATTTATTTTAACTAATAATTACAATTTAATCATACCATAATATATAAAACTAGTTAAATAATAACTCAAAATATATCCAAAAGATGGACTTATCAACTCCCCCCATACTTTGATTTTTGTTTGCCCTCAAGCAAAAACTTTATCAAAACTATAATTCATGCGTATTAAGGAATTAAGCAAAGTATAACTGTCACACCCATGTTTGAGAAATTCACTGTTATTTCATAAAGGTGTAAATAATAATAATAATAATAATAATAAATATGAGATTAAGTGTATTTCTTGTCCATATTATTTATGGTATTTATGAATAATGTTAATAATAGTAATATTAACTTTTGATAAATAAATAAATAAATAAATAAATATATATATA
>CATIWM010143339.1:0-11763 GCA_949671775.1 Mallotus repandus
GAAGCAACAAAAAGCAATAACACTGAAAAAAATCAACAAACTAAAAAACAGAAGCAAACAAAAAATAATAATAATGAAAAAACAGGAGCAAGAAAATCAACAACATTGAAAAAATAAAAGCAACAACATTGAAAAATAAAAAAGCAATAACAAGCAACAAAGCTGAAAAATCTGACAAATTAGTGTTTTAGTAGCATATGAAGTTTGAATGCTTTATATATTTAAAGAAGAATCAATCTAGGGATAGAAACTTAAATGACTAAGCTTTTTTTTTTTTTTAAAAAAAAAGAGTGTTGGATAAAAGGAGAAAATACTCTTCATGGATTAGCCCACATGGAGTAGAACAGAAAAATAAGATTCAAGTAGCCAAACATCTAGACCTCTGAAGTAGGGATTAAGTTCTGACTGGTAGGAAAATTTTTATTTAATAATAGTTTATATGAATTTATATTTATATTTAATAATTTTTTAAAAAGTATTTATAAAATTTTTTATAACACCACCGAGGCTGATTTAATTCAATATAATAAAAATTGAATATAAAATTTCTCACTATAAAAAGATTAAAATTTATCAAAATTTATAATATAAATTATAGTATATTTATATTAGTGTAAGTAAAATACATTTTCATAAATTAAAATTTTAAGTAGGGATTTGAGAACAAAGAATAGTAGCTAAAAAATGTGAACAGTTAAAGTCAAAACATTAATTTGAGAACAAAGAATAAAAATTTCTCCAATGCAACACATTAAAGTCATATCTTTAACCTTTGTTTTTACCTCATGTAATAAAAGGTAGATTCATAATATGATGTGTGCATGTTATTCAAAAAAAGATCAGAAGCCAAAGAGGTTGCGGTGCATTGCTTTTAGATTTAAGCAAAACATCACATGCTAGCTAAATATTCAAAAGATAATGCTTGCTCGTCTTTTAACAGTAGCTAAATGTAGAAACATCAACAATATGTAATTTACACAACAAAACTAAGGATGAAAGGACACTCAAGTCATCAACTATTATCAAATGTCAGTTATCACAATTTATTACTGTTGTCCTCAAGCATGTAATGAAATGTCAAGGCCGAACAAATTGACAACTAACTGGTATAGTATATCACTATGTGAATTTACTTTTCAACTCACCACCCAATGAGTCCTCTAATGACCTCTCAACACCTTTAAGCAGTTTCCTGTTTCACAATCAATTATTTTCATAGTGTGATCACCACTAAAAAGAAAAATAATAAAAAGTGATATAAGTATACAATCACATATTAATATCCGACTAAATGAACAAAGAACATCAAGAAAACTTGCTGCATAGAAGCAAGTTTCCTTCCGTCAAGATTAAATGCAGCTGCAATAGTAGATGTGGAGGAGGCACAAATGGATAATACTTAGCAGATAAATGCCACAGCGACTCAGCCTCAACCCTAAAGTACATAACTAAACAAGTAAACCAACAAACAAACACATAAAATAAAACATTAAACAGACATAAACAATGTAAAGAGGTAAAAGAAATTACCAATAAGACCACGTTTCACATCTCTTGTAGGTCCACTTCTAGGTACAGATGGTGAATTAGCATTACCACTATTACTATTACTCCATTGTGAAGAATCTCCCCACCGCCTCTTCAGTACATGTTTTATTTTCAGACAAATCTCCCTCCTCACTAACAAACACAATGCATTTCTACCGCTAAAACATACACACAAATCAGAAATCTAAAATCAAAGCCTAAATTTGATCCAAACACTCTTCGAACTCTATTAAAACTATACAAATCTCAACAATTCTAATAAATCTAGCAAAACAAACCATAAGAGAGTTATATAATTTACCCTCTCAGAGGACTACTAGAAGAATCATGAGATTTCTAAACAAAATTCCGATCGTGATGGAGGGAACAACCAGTCATTTCATTTGTTTTGGCAATTGAAGTTTATAAATATTAGGAATTAACTGTAATTGCAGCTGCGAAGATCATCAATAGCTATCGTTGTTGGTCGGTCGATCTATCGCCTTCGATTATTCGATCTATGTCCGTAAGAGAGAGAGAGAGAAATAGTTTATCGGAATATATTTAAGAGAAACTAAAGAAATTTCTGATGCACAACCACTTAGAAAGAGAAGAGTTCCTCGTAATCAGATCGAATCATTGTTGTTTCATCAGATCGGTCATGTTTCGATTACAAGTGAGCTCCACCATAAATTTGATGGAGAAATCATTTGTTGGTTATTTTAAGATGCGGAGCCTGTTATAAAGAACCAAAAATACAGAAAAACGCCGATAAAGTTATTTTTGAAAGATAAAAGAAAAAGATCTAAAACTGAAAATGGAAAAATTAACTTTGAAAAAATAAAAAGTATCTGACCATAAAAGAAAAAGGTACGGTCAAACATGCCATATTTTATAATTTTCTCTGTTAATTATTGGCCTAAATTCAATAACTTTAAGGCTGCGGCCCAGTAACATAAATGACTGTGGGCCTTATAAATTGGTTATAAAAGCCCATTTTTTACTGCTAAAAGAACCCAAAAGTCCCTAAACCCGGCGACAGAGATAGAGAGCGAAGAAGAAGACGGAAATGGCAACCGAATCAGCGATTGAAGGAACCACCGTCACAGAGGCAACTCTGACCGGGACTGAAAATCTGCCGCCGCCGCAGCTGCAGCCGCACAAGCTAGAAAGAAAGTGGACGTTTTGGTTCGATAACCAATCAAAGCCCAAACAAGGCGCCGCCTGGGGTTCGTCTCTGCGTAAAGCTTACACCTTTGATACCGTTGAAGAATTTTGGTGGTAATTTAATCTCTTGCCCTATCTTTATACTCATTTGTATTCTTGTGGATCTATTAATTTATTGAATTATTTTTTTTTGTTGGTTTGTATGTTTTATTAGGGTTTAATTAGATAACAATTTTGGCTGATTTTTTTTTTAATTAGGGTTCTGGTTGAATTATGTACAGATAAAAATTGTTGCTTGATTTAATTGTTAGAGTTTAAAAAATGGAAGGTTTTATGCAGTTTGTATGATCAGATATTCAAGCCAAGCAGGCTATCTGCAAATGCTGATTTTCATCTATTTAAAGCTGGAGTTGAACCCAAATGGGAAGATCCTGAGTGTGCCAATGGAGGGAAATGGTCTGTTACCTGTGGCAGAAAGGCTCTTCTTGATACTATGTGGCTAGAGACTGTAAATCTCTCTCTTTCTTTGTTTTCAATTTGTTTTTTTGGGAGTACTTTGAACTTTATAGCATAATATAAATATGTGTAATTTTTGTTTCTTTATTTGGGTAGTTGATGGCTTTGATTGGGGAACAATTTGATGATTCGGATGAGATTTGTGGCGTCGTTGCAAGTGTTCGCCAAAGGCAGGATAAACTTGCTTTGTGGACTAAGACGGCAACAAATGAGGCTGTCCAGGTTTGAATATCTTCCCGTCTCCCACTTCTATCTGTACCAAAAATTAAAGCATTTGATTTGCATTATGAATTTAACTGATGTCTATGAGGAATGGAACAGCCTTTGTTCCTTGTTTTTTAACTATTGATTATTAAGATTTCCAGACGTTCCTCTAATGCATGCTAAGTTTTCATTTCCACAGTCAGTGCAATCTAAATCTTAACTGCACCATTTTGTGATGTTTGAGCTTCTGAACTGACAGTCAATCTTGTTATTATATCCCGAGTTTGAAAGAAGGTTGGGAAATGGTTTTCAACTTTTATTTTGGGTTTAAGAAATGTTTTCTTTTTCTCTCTCTCCATAAATTTGTTTCCAATGTCAAGTACAACTCCAACTATAACATAAATTGATTAACGTATGCATATGGATGGAGTCTAGAGTGGATGATGCGTTGGGCATAGTGTTCTTGATTCCAGCTCTGGCAGACAATGGTGGATGCCTAACCTCTCTTAGCTTGGTTGGATGTATTAATCATGCTGACTATTACAGAAACTGTTATTTCTTTCTCTCTTGAATCTATTGGTTATTCTTTCTGTCACAGAACCTTATATTGTTCTGCTGCTGTTACTTGGGATTAGTTCTCTATGCATATGCATATGGTACTACCCCGATTCTCTCTGTTTTACTTCATGACATGTATGATTTTAAAGTTCGTCTAATTTCCTGAATATGTTACTGCTAGCACTCTATTTTCGGGATTAGTTATTATTTTAAGTATGAGATTCACTAAGTTATAGTAATTAGCTAGTTTCTCACTTGGTAGCTGGACTATCCGCACGTCTGTAACTGAATCATGGGATTTCAATTTTGTTTTATAGATGGGCATTGGCAAGAAGTGGAAGGAGATCATTGATGTCACTGATAAGATCACCTACAGCTTCCATGTAATCTTTATTTTATGGTACTATTTGATTATAGGAATGTTTAGTTGTCCTTTAACGTCTAACTGCCTTGGTTATTGCAGGATGATTCTAGGAGAGAGAGGTCTGTCAAAAGCCGGTATAATGTATGAGCACTTCTCGCCCTGTTGCTGTACGACTATTGGAAACACCAAAAAGTTGAAAGTATTTCAAGGGAGAGGCTCTGGATGGATGTATTTGAATGCTTATCAATTTTGTCAGTTCATAATTTTCTACATTTAACAAAGTATTGTAGCATCTGGCAATGTTTATGAATAATTGAAAGAGAGGGAGAGGGACCGATTGTTGTGCATCATACGTGTTTTAGAAGAAAATACCTTTTTTATTCATTCGAAGTGATTATGTTCAGATTCCGGCAAGCTAACGTTTTGGAAACATGATGCTAATATTGATTATGGATGTGTTATTGCTGCCACCACCTATTGAGCATAGGAATGGAGTAAGTAGGGAGCATCCACTTGGTTGCACATTTCATTTTGGGTTGAAGATATTGTAATTTTCCTGTTCCTGGTTGTTGCGATGTTTACGGCTCGAGGGTGCCCCTTTTACACTAGCTATAGCTTGTGCACGAACAGCTTGGTCGTGACTATAATTTTCCTTGACATGTCTAATAAGGTAACATGAGCTATTACAAATCTTTCAAATCATTTGTCCTAATTACTTATCAGCTAACTGCAATTGTACTTTTTTTTTTTTTTTTGCTTAGCAAAGGATTTTGATTGTTAACTAAAATTTAATTTTGATAATTTGATAGGAAGGCATGATAGCTAAAATCAAGAACGAACATTATAATGAAAGTAGTAATAGAATATGGTTAACATTCTGATTCAAAATATATCCAGATGAAAAAGAACATTTACATCTGAAATCCTCTAAATAAAAACTATGTATTTGAAACTTTTCACTTTCACACGGTGGTGACTGACAAATTGGTGTATTTTGCCTTCTTCCTCAAGCGAGAAACCCAAGTCTTTCGCCATTCTTCTTGGCCAACCGTATCAGTCCTTGCCTTTGTTTTGGGTCTGCTCCTATTGATTTGCAGAATTCAGTAATTACCTGAACATTTTTTTTTCCACGTTAATAAGTTTAGCAACTCACTACAATAGCTTCACACTCTTCAATTACTCGTTCCAGAAACAAACAAAAAACAAAGTCATTTCTAACATGCAATACCAGCGGACCACATAATGAATGTGTGGTCTATAATTGAAGTAGATATCTCAGCTTCAGAAATTACCACAGGACAGCAAAATTTATCTTCTTTCTTGCATGTTCTAAAAGGGTATATTGTCCCAAAGGTGACAATAAAAAAAAAAGTATATTGCTTTGTCTATAGAAAACATTCTCACCTAGCAGTTAGCACCATGTAGAAAAATTTACCAAGAAATAAAGTGAATTAAGAGGTAAACCTGTGAGTGTAAGGCAATTGCTTTGCCTCTAAGCTGGTTGAACCGTTTCTTGCCAATTATCTGTCGTGTGACAACAACAATAGGTGCAAAGAGGCCTTTTCCTTCATTAACATTCTTCATCATAGGAGGCAACCTTACTGGCTTTGAGACCCTAACATGATTTGGCACTGACTTTACCAACATGCCATAATCTTCACCAACCTTAAATGAAGAAGTACCAAAACCTCCTTTAAACACAGTTGCTGAAATTGAAGTTGCCATTGAAAAACACCCAACAAAATAGTACCCACTGCAGATTTTTCTCTGGCTCAAACTGGAGTTCTTTCAGAGGTTCTGCTTGTTGGGTTTTGCTTTCTTTATGATTCTCTTTTATGTGGAGATGATATTTTGCTGGTGTAAATTTGAGAGCCCGTGGTTTTTTTATATCGAGGATGATGTGGGAGAGTTTCATGGAACACTATTAGCCACATATTGAAGATGGCTTGGAGTTTAGTGGAGATTTCTAAACACGTATGCTACTTGTACTGCTCATGCTAGAAACTTATGGCCCCCAATTAAGTTGGAGAAAATCTAGATCTAGAATATTAGTGGTTCTTTGTTCCAGAGAGGGACCCAGTTAACCATTTTGTTCACACGTTGGATCATTGGCGGATAAATCCTGGCCCTTCAATTTAGGCTGGAACATTCTACTTAATTAACAGGGGAAAAAGAGCATTGAACTGCATTAAATGGACGATGGAAATTGTTTCAAAAAAAAAGGACGATGGGAATGGAGTTGTTGACTGAATTAGATATCGAACTCAAATTGCATCTGCCCTTCCCATCCCATGTTCTTGGATGTTACACTGTTTTGTACATGTTAAGAACATGCTTGTGAAATGCTTTGCTGAATCTTAATTCAAGTTGTTTTTTGTTGCCAACTGGCAAAAGCTGCCAATTGAGAGAACTTTCAAGCCTTGATAGTTGGGTGCTTGAATAGTTGAATTCTTATGAAAATGCCGTTGTAGAATGTTAGTTCAATATGTAAGTTTGAGCATGTTGTCGCTTGTCCTGAAAGACCTAAAAGGAATAGCAAGACAATAACATACAAAGAGGTTTTATCATTCAAATTTCAAGAAATTTCTATTTTACATGTGAATTCATGAAAAAGGAACATTCTTTGTAGAAAGGGTAAAAGGTTTTGCTTAGATTACTCCCATGGTTTTCACTTTCTCTAGAAATAAGAATAAGACAATTCAGCGCGAGCAATTTCCATGAATGCTCTGTCCTATGTCAATATCGATGCACCAAGCAGTTTCTGCCAACAAGTACCGTTTTGCAGGGCAATTGCAGAAGCAGCCATTGCATCCACTGCAGAATTCATGAACAAGAAAAAAGGACTTCTAATAATGTGTTGAAACTAGCTTAGCCTGAAAGAGGCCATGAAGCTTTACTAACCATGCATAGATTTGCAATTTTGCATCAAAGTGTCAATGGCTGTCGTCCTTATGCTTTATAAAAATCAGTTCAACTTTGAGCAAGGAAAACAAGTCTCCTTTGAAATCCTCAAGCAACCTGCTTAAGCTGGTCAGCTTCTAAAGCAATGGAATTCACCCGTTATTATTAAGAATTAAGCTGGTCACGCGTAATTTAACTGTTTTCTTTAGATATCCTCTCAGACAAGTCAGAAACCAAAGCATATTTGTTGCTCTCATAACATGCAGTTGTAAATGCAGCCAAAGTTATTCGATCTACATTACGGTCCTTGTCCAATAATTTGTGAAAGAATAATGCTGCGATACCAACTTTCTTCTCACTGCAAAGTTTCCTGATTAGGGTATTCACTGTCCGAATCCAGAGTTTTTTCTCTAGTCTCTCCAAGATAATCATAGCAGTAGCAGAATCACCTTGTTTACAGTACTCATAAGCCAATGTCACCCTAGTAACTTCACATGGATACAACCCCTTGTCAATCATGGTTTCATACAATTGACAAGCCTCTTCCAGCATGGACTTGTTGCATAACCCGCTTATCAAAGCTCCATAAGTAATGCAATCAGGTGCGCAACCATAGTCATTCATCTTATGGAAAAACTTTATAGCTGAATTGACATTTCCATCTCGACAGTACCCACATATCATAGAGGTGTATGTTTCCTTGGTTGGAACCAAGCCAATCCTAAGAGCTTCCTCAAAAAGTTTCTCACTAACCTCCATTCTCTTTTGCCTACAAAAGGTAGCAATCAGCACATTGTATGTATGCATATCAGGTTGTAGGCCAACTTTGAACATCCTACTGAAAATTGCAAGGGCCTGCCTATCATCAATCTGTCTGCAGAACTCGGATATGAGAATGGTATATGTTACTTTATCAAGTTGTAATCCACAGTTTAGTCCCTTCCTGAGGAATTTATAAGCTTCTGGAAACCTTCCCTTCTTACAGAGGCCATCAATAATCACATTATACGTAAAGATATTAGCTGTAAATCCTTCTTTATCCATCAAATACATCAACTCGTACGCTCTCTCAAAGTTTCCAGCTTTGCAGTGCCCATCTATGAGACAAGTATATGTGTTGGTGTTAGGAACCAATCCCTGTTCTTTCATCCTGCTCAACAGCATCTCTGCTCGATTCACCTTCTCTTCTTTGCAGTACCCATTAATCATGCACGTATAGGTATATACATTTGGTTTATAACTATCACTCCTGACAAGCTTAAGAAATAGTCTAAATGCTTTCTCTGTCCATCCTTTCTTACATAAGCCATCGATCAGTGCTGTATGAGTATACACATTAGGCTTCCAACCTTTCTTAACCATTTCCTCTAACATCTCAAATGCTTGCTTAATGCTACCTCTTTTGCATAACCCATTAATCAAAGATGTAAAATTTATCAAATTTGGATTCAAACCCATATCTATCCACTTCTTAAAATACCAAAAAACTCTATTCACAAACCCCTTCTCACAAAATGCACTAATCATCAAAGTACATGTAGCATTATCAACAACAAAGCCTCTGTTAATCATGTCCTTTAACCACCTATCAGCATCTGAAATTCTACCCGTTCTACAATAAGCAATAACCATCAACTTATAGCTGCCCGAATCTGGAAACCCACCTCTGTCAAGCATTTCTTCAAACAATTTCTCCGCGTAGTCGACCAAACCCAAATCAAGAGCAACCTCGATAACAAAATTCAAGATCCGAGCTTTCGGTGCTAAACCATGATTTTGCATCTCAATAACCATATTAACAGCCTCTTTCAACATCCCAATCTCAGCAAAACTCCTCACCATACATTGCATTACTTCACTAGCTCTATCCAAATTACCATTGTTAACAAAAGAAGTAGCACAAACTATATACAGTCTCATAAAATGCCTAAATTTTGAAAACCTAATTGCCCAGTTGAAGAAACTCAACGATACCTTTGTACCAGCTTCTTGTGCTAGTGAAGCAACAACGGTAATCACCTGTTCATGGGTTAAAGAGTTGGGGTCGATTTCAAGATTTAGACTTGGAGGTGACGGTCTTGAGATTGAGGTTTGTTGGTAATAGGATTCGCAGACCAATGAACAGATTGACCTGACAGAAGGTTGGGACGCCGGGGGCGGCAATGAAGGTGAAGGTGAAGGTGAAGTGGGTACAGAGGCAGCATAATCATGGATGTCGGGGTGACTAAAACAGAGGGATTTGGAAGAAATGAGAGATAATAGAGAGTAAAGGGTTGGTGGAGAAGAGAGTTTAGGTTGAAATAATCCATTGGATTTGAGTATAAGAAGAGATATCATCAACTATCAAATGGGTCTCCGCTGAAAATTGGGAGCTACTGCTGATCAAGTTGTTTTTCTTCACATTTAACGAGATGTTCAGGTCGTGAAGGGAACGATGTGGCAACGCTTAGGTGGCATGAGATACGTTGTCAGCAATGTGGCATGGTGACATGGCACAGTTGATGACATGAGTTGATTAGTTACGAGGCGTGACTGTTCAGCAGCCATGACTGACTGGAATTTCAAATTTCCAGTTAACCTTATAAAGTAATTTTTAATTTATAATTTTTATATTTAATTAATTTATAATTTATAATTATATATATTATTTACAATCAGCATAAAACGTTAATTAACGAATTAAGTAATTTTAGAAAACATAAAGCTATTTTTTAATTTTAGTTTTTAATAAAAAATATAAATTAATTAAATAGTTTAAAAAATAAAAATTTACTATCTTACATACCTATCTATATTATTAATATATAAATGTCAAATTAATTACTTAACACTATATTAGTTTAGTTATTTTATCATTTCTAACAATAAATCTTTTTCTCAACATTTCAGAATTTTTAATTAGATAAAGATAGCATACTAAACGCCTTCATTCATCAATATCTAAATCATCAAACAAATTCAACACTTAATTCTCAAAAATTAGAAGTGTTGTAACATTGACCAATTCACTTGTTGAATTTGCAATAGCTTTAGCAACATCATCAAGTCCCTCACAATTTCATCATCAAGTTATGTTTTTTTACCATGCTTACATTTTGAAAATGCTTCGGCTTGAGAATTCACTTGAGATCTTATAGTGACCTCATGCTCATTACTTGAAAAATTTTCAGTATTTTCATCAATAGCATCAATATTTTTCTAATGCACATCATTTTTAGCTACCATAAAGTCAATGTCATCCATGGTATTGCTTAAATCATTCTCATCAAGCAAAATCGATAGCAATTGAATATTTTTGAAGGTACTTGTGATCCTCTAACTCTATTATAGCTCTAACAATATTATGAAAGTATTGACTAATTGTCTTCCTAGAACGATAGAAGAAAAAGTCATGTTCATGATTGGTAACATTATGTCCTAATAAATAGGGGTGCAATCGAGCCGAGTTGATCAGAATTTTGGCTAGCTCGGGCTTAGTTCATTTATAATTGAGCAAAACTTGCTATCCAACTTAGTGGTCAGGAGCAGTTCACTAGCTTAAATGAGCCTATAGGAATTTTAAAAAATATCAAATATAAATTAAAATTATACATTAAAAAATTAAAAGTAACTTATTTATTAAATAAATTACAATTTATTTAATAAAAATTATGATTTTATTATACTAATATATTTTCTAAAATATTTTTACAGCACGGATTTATATACTATATGTATATAAAATCAAATTAATAAATATTAAAATTACGAGATGGCTCATGAGGTTCTATTCGAACTTATTCACGAGCTTTATGAGCCGACCTTTGTATAACTTGAACTCGGCTCATTTATTAAATGAGTTTCAATATACGAGATCGAACGAGCATTTATTGAGCTGAACACTGAGTTGCTCGCAAGCAGCTTGGCTCATTTACACCCCTAGTCCTAATAAATAAAGTAATTTTGCTACTTGCTCTTCAACACTAACTCGTATTGTTGGTTTAAGACCACCTTCTCTAACCAAAAGATCACATACACCCATAAAAATTGCATGACTCATTCTTATAATGCTGCGACACTTATCATTTTTTGTAATTTGAGTCATTAGTTCTGACCTTACTTTTTTTCCTTCTAACCTCACATCACAAGTAATGATATTTTTTTTATTTACATCTTCTCAATCCAGCCTAATATATGATGATACACACAACTTTTACTACTGACAGATGATGCATACATTGCAATTTAAAAACAACTTCTTCTCTAATCTTTTGATCACCCATCTATAAAATATACACAATATTAACAAATTATATAAAAAAAAATCTATGTTGTTCATTCATGTCACAATAAAAAATATACATGATGAGAAATAGTAAAGCATATAGTAATTCCAAAATAAAAAGTACAATAACACATAAATAATATATAAATCATAAAAAAAATTAAACAAAATTGATGATACCAAAATGTGAAAGGAAAAATTAAAACATGAAAATAAAAATAAAAAGTACTAACTTTAAACTTAAAGATCTGCAAATTGAAAA
>CATIWM010143376.1:0-16533 GCA_949671775.1 Mallotus repandus
ACTTAAAATCAAAAAGCAATAATGATGAAAAAAAACAACATTAAAAATAAAAAACAACAGTAAAAAAAACAACGAAAAAAATAATATGGTGTAGAATATTAAAATATAATAAAATAATCTATAATAGTCTATAATATTATGATAATATAAATCATATAGTATAAATTAATATAAATAATATATAAATAATAATAATAATAATATATAAATAATATAGCCTCCTGCTGCATGTAGCTATATGCCATGAATTGAAAAACTAAAAACATACCTTTCCATATACAACTTTAGTTAACATAAAGAATCTCTCTTTATTTTTTTGTCAGCTTTTTCATTCTTCGTTTTTTTTAAAAAAAAAAATTAAAGAATGAAAAAAAAAGTTACTTAGCTTAGCTAACGAGTTGAGAAACCTTTATTGCTTGTGTAGGTGACATTGAGGGCTCTAAAAGAGATGTTTGAAGCTGCACGCGGAAGAATTTTGAGCCAGTATGAGCTAGCATGAGCTGGAAGAATAGAAATGAAAACAAAAAAAAACGTTGGTAAAAAAAGAAAACTCCAATTCTGAAAAAATAAAGCGGGCCAGGCCATAAAAGATATAAGGCTGGTCAAATAGGTTAGTTTTTGAAATTTCCTCTTTATTATTTTTATCACTTTATAACAGGCAAATTATATCATGGACCCCTGTCCATGATGCTATGTGTGCCTACACGTGTGTGCGTTGCTTTTTCTTTTTCTTTTTTTTTTTTTTGCACTTTTGTCTTTGTTTTTTTTCTTTGCCTCTTCTTCTTCTTCTTCTTTTTCACCATGAAAAAAACTCTGCTTCTTCTTCTTCCACCTCATTTGCCACCCAGGCCCACGCTTCCCTTTTTATTATTTCTACCCTCCATAACTCTGTAAGGCAGATAAAAGATGCGAATGAGATTTTTGTATGTTCTCAAAGTATCATCTCTGTATTTAATTGTTCATTTCACCTAACACATACATATATGTTAAATTGATCATGTGAAAAGAGTGCAAAAACTACCTCAGCACTACCCATCACAAATATTTTAGCATTTGGCCAAAGAAACATAAAATTTGGACTATACGCCCGACCAATTAGAGAATGAAACAACAAGAAAGGCACCACGTCCAACTTGGTGAAACAATGCAATTAGATTCATGATGAATTACAAAATTAATAGGTTAATTGGTCAAATAATATAAATTCATTGATTAAATCATGAAGATTCATTAGTTTTTAACTACACGTTCATCACTTTTTAATACCGCAATTCATTATTTTACATAGATTCATCAATAAAAAAACTATAGGTTCATTGAATATAACATACATATTCATTAATTATACACTTTAGTTTCATCAAATAAAAGAAAACCCATGTATATATTAAATAGAAATATACTTAACAATATTATAAATAAATATTATTAATTTAAGATATTAATATTAATTTATAAAAATTAATATGTTAATTGGTGAAATAATATAGGTTTATTGATTAAATTATGAAGGGTCATTAGTTATCAACTATAAATTAATCACTTTTAATACTGTAGTTCATTATTTTATATAGATTCATCAATAAAAAACTATAAGTTCATTGAACACTATATACAAGTTTATTAACTATACACTTCAAGTTCATATATATATATATATATATATATATATATAGCAAAGCATAAAATTGTCAAAATCTTCACAAGTAAACTTCACCAACAAGAGAATAACTAGCACAAATTGTTGTTTAAACTCGTGCTTTGTGGAGTTTAATAATGACAAGTAAGAGTTCCATACAAAACAATAAGTTTCATAGCATGAACAAGTACCCATATTTCTATTTTAGAACTTGAACATCTACTACATACAGAAATAACATTAATGCTTCCTGGTATTCTATTCATTTTCTATATTAATCTTTACTACTTTTAACGCTTTATTTCCTTTCTTTCTCTTGCCTCTCTATTTCAACATATAAATCTCCTTAATAATATTGCTCTATTTCTGTCTCCGTCTCCCCTTTTGCAGTGCAATCGAGATCCATGGATCCTTCCAAGGACTTAGCTGCTTATGGCTATGGAAGTATTGCTTGGAAAGAAAGATTGGAAATTTGAAAGTAGAAATAAGACAAACTTCACATGATGAAGAATGAACATGGTGGCAAAGACTAGGATTGATGCGTTTTTTAAAGTGGAACATGGTGGCAAACATGAACTTGTAAAGTCCATGTTTGGGTTTACAGAAAAACGTATTTTTTTTCTTTTTCACATGTGTGTAATGGACCTCTATTACCCTGATCCATATTACAATATGAACAGAGGTCCATGGTATAACAACTGTTATAAATAATTTTTTTTTACATACATGAGAAGGTTGAATGGTTAAATAATAAATTATCTTTCTGGAAATGTTATTTAAATAGTGGAATGCAGAATAACAAAAAAAGTCCCCCCTCATTCCAATAGATAGAGCCTTGCTCATAGGGCAAAAATGACTTTTTCTTTAAAAAAATTTATCATTATTGCTATATATGCTAAGAACTGGACTTCTATCTTTTAGTTGCTATTACAAAATTGTTTAAATGTGCGTTGATCATTTTGTCTACCCATGAAATCCTAGCCCATATTATATATATTTCTTTGTTAACTCAAGAGGGGAGTTGCATCCTTGTAGTTGTCAGTGGTAATGTCATAAAGAAAAGGAGTGCTGATAAATCTATTGCAATGCAATGATGATAAATTTTTTTTAAAGAAAAAGTCATTTTTGCCCCATGAGCGAGGCTCTATCTATTGGAATGAGGGCTGGACTTTTTTTGTTATTTCACGGTCCACTATTTAAATAACATTTCTAGAAAGATAATTTATTATTTAACCATTCAACCTTCTCATGTATGTAAAAAGAAAAATTATTTATAACAATTCTTATACCATGGACCCCTGTCCATATTGTAATATAGACCAGGGTCCATTACATACGTGTGAAAAAGAAAAAAAATATGTTTTTCTGTAAACCCAAACATGGACCATGTTTGCTACCATGTTCCACCTTAACAAACGCATGAGTCCCCATCTTTGCCACCATGTTCATGCTTCATCATATGAAGTTTGTCTTATTTCTACTTTCAAATTTCCATTATTTCTTTCCAAGCAATACTTCCATAGCCATAAGCAGCTAAGTCCTTGGAAGGATCCATGGATCTCGGTTGCACTGCAAAAGGGGAGACGGAGACAGAGATAGAGCAATATTATTAAGGAGATTTATATGCTAAAATAGAAAGGCAAGAGAAAGAAAGGAAATAAAGCGTTAAAGTAGTAAAGACTAATATAGAAAATGAATAGAATACCAGGAAGCGTTAATGTTATATTTGTATACAATAGATGTTCAAGTTCTAAAATAGAAATATGGGTACTTGTTCATGCTATGAAACTTATTGTTTAGTATGGAACTCTTACTTGTCATTATTAAACTCCACAAAGCACGAGTTTAAACAACAATTCGTGCTAGTTGTTCTCTTGTTGGTGAAGTTTACTTGTGAAGATTTTGACAATTTTATGCTTTGCTATATATATATATATATATATATATATATGAACTTGAAGTGTATAGTTAATGAACTTGTATGTAGTGTTCAATGAACTTGTAGTTTTTTATTAATGAATCTATATAAAATAATGAACTACAGTATTAAAAGTGATGAATTTATAGTTGATAACTAATGAACCTTTGTAATTTAATCAATAAACCTGTATTATTTCACCAATTAACATATTAATTTTTATAATATTAATATTAATTTTTACTTAATATTAATAACTTAAATTAATAATATTTATTTATAATATTGCTTATATTTCTATTTAATATATACATGGGTTTTCTTTTATTTGATGAAACTGAAGTGTATAATATATGAATATGTATGTTATGTTCAATGAACCTATAGTTTTTATTAATGAGCCTATATAAAATAATGAATTGCAGTATTAAAAGTGATGAACGTGTAGTTAAAAACTAATGAATCTTCATGATTTAATCAATGAATTTATACTATTTGACCAATTAACCTATTAATTTTGTAATTCATCATGAATCTAATTGCATTGTTTCACCAAGTCAGACGTGGTGCCTTTATTGTTGTTTCATTCTCTAATTGGTTGGGCGTATAGTCCAAATTTCATGTTTCTTTGGCCAAATGCTAAAATATTTGTGATGGGTGGTGCTCAAGTAGTTTCTGCACTCCTTTCACATGATCAATTTAACAGATATGTATGTGTTGGGTGAAATGAACAATTAAATGCAGAGATGATACTTTGAGAACATAAAAAAATCTTGTTCGCATCTTTTATCTGCCTTACGGAGTTATGGATGCTAGAAACAATAAGTAGGGAAGCGCGGGCCTGGGTGGCAAATGGGGGGGAAGAAGAAGAAGCAGAGTTTTTTTCATAGTGAAAAAGAAGACGAAGAAGAAGAGGCAAAGAAAAAAACAAAGAAAAAAGTGCAAAAGAAAAAAAAGAAAAAGCGACACACACATGTGTAGGCACACATAACATTATGAACAAGGGTCCATGATATAATTTGTCACTTTATCATTTATAGTTTAGATTTTAAATATAAACTAAAACCATCTTCATTAATTTCAAAAAAAATTTAAATTAAATTAATACTATTTTTGTTAATATATAAAAGAAATATGTTATTTTTCATCCAAAAAAGTTTTTTCTTTATTCATACTTTTATATATAGTACAAATTATGATTTAAAGTTTATTGCATAAAAATAATTATATTTTTTTAATCACTTACATGTAAAATATATATCTATAATCTGTATAAATCTTACGAAATAAATTATTCTTATTTATCAATTAATAAAAATTTTAATTTGTATAGTTTTATAATTTTTTAATTACTTTTATATGTATTAGAAATTGCGTACAATTATATAAATTAAAATAATAATAAAATTATTAATTTTAACTATTATTCAGGATTCATATATATGCAAAATGTAGTACATTATAAATACAAATTTTTATAAAATATTTACAATTGAATCTTATAATAATTTAATAGGTTATGTATAAAAAAGAAATTATTTTATTTTTATTTAAATTTGTTTATTTTTAAATATAAAATTTTAAATTTTAAATACAAACTAATACTCTTTTCATCAATTTTAATTCTTTTCAAAACTAAATTAATACTATTTTTGTTAATATATAAAAATGTATGTCCTTTTTCATCCAAAATTTTTTTTCCTCTATTCATACTTTTATATATATTATGATATATTAATTTAAGTAATAAAAAATTTAAATTTTTTAAATAAAATTTTAGAAAATTTTATGGTTACTTGGCCTTTTACTTATTTTTATTTTACTTTATCTTTATTACCATAGGATGAAAGTGTATTTTATCATCCAATGGTGATTATTGACGAAGTATATTTTACTTTGTAAAAAATCAAGTACCAACAGAATGCACCTAAAATTTTATATTCAATTTTTATATATAGAAAAAATAGATATTAAGAAAATTAATTTTACCCCCTTTTATGGATCAACCTATTTCGAACTCCAAATCAATTAGAGCCCTAATAATTATCATTAGTTAAAAAAATTATAAATTTAATTTCAGATTTTTGAAGAGATAATTTTTTTTTATTTGTCCAAAAAAGTTTTATAAGTAAAATTTTAAATTATTTGCGAGAAATAGTTATGAGGTAAATTAAACATTTTTTGATTTATTTAAAATTAAATCAATTTTATTTTATAAAATTATTCAAATTTTTTTTGCATAAATTAATGGAATAATAGTCAAGTAGAAGCAATATAACATGCATAATTCTGATTAATTTCTTGTGCACCACCTAATTAAATCACAACAAAGTAAGTTGACCTGGTTTGGCATATCTTCCATGTGTGATCTTTCAATTTTATGTTCTTATCCAATAATCTATTTGAATGGAACTAATTTACAGAAGCTTGAATCTCTTCTAATGTTCGACCTTTCGTTTCAGGCACCGTTTTGATGATGAAAAAGATATTGCAGAGACAAATACAAGCATACAAGAAAAATGTACCTGCAATATATCAGACAAAAGAAAAAAAAAACAAAGAAACCATTAATCAAATACAAATAATTTCTGGTGCATGCATGCATGCAGGCTGCAGCAACTGTGAAATTGAATCAATTATATCTTACCAAAAGAACTCCAGCTCATAAGATAATTGAAAGTGAAGGATATAAACCAAGCACCACTCCAGTTTACTAATGTCACCAGGCTCCCTGCAATCCCCTTCAGATGCAGTGGGAATAGCTGTACCCAAGAATGGAATGATTGCATGCAGCATATGGTTAAATTAGTCTATTCTTGTTAACCCCTTAATCCAGTGTTTGTGTTTTCATGATACAATGTACCCTGTATGTTTATAAGTTACCTCTGACATTAGAACCCAAGGAATTGCTCCCATTCCTAGTGAAAAGGAGGATATATAGAGCTGGAAAACAAAAGATGAGACAGTGTTATTTTGAAATAAATGAGCCTATTCGACAGCTTCAACCTTCATAGGTCTGAAATTTTGTAATCTCTTAGAAGTGTGTTGTGAGATTACCATAACACCAGCGATTGCCAGGATAGGAACCAAACCAGAAGCCAACTGGTGCTCCTGATGAAGAAACTGTAATATTTTAGGAATCAAGATCTCTATGCCTATGGACTTGAAAAATCCATGTGAGATTGAGATTGCTGACGTATGATCATAATTACCTTTAACAAGAAGGAAGTTCCAATTAACAGATTGCTCAAAAGCAACCCACAAGCAGAAACCTGAATTGGGATATAGAAATTTAGTAACAATCAAAGAGTTCTGTTTCTTTAACATGGCTTCTTCTGAGCTAAATGTGAATTTAAGAGTGAGCAGTTTATCTGGTTCCTACTAATAGAAGTGGTCTTCTTCCAGTTCTATCAATTAAGCTTGCAGCAAGTGCTGTGATAAAGACCTGCAGACCAGAGTATAGGATACTTCCAACACTTGGGGGAACTCCTGAGTTGAATGAATAGATGATATTAACGAACAAAACTCAAATTCAGTTTCTATTTAATAATGTATGAATTTAAGCAATGTGAGGTCAGCTGCTGATGCAAAAATCTGGTCAGCATAGAAAATAATTCCATTAATTCCACCAATTTCCTGGAAAGCCATTAATCCAACTCCAACCTACAAGTTAGACATTGAATTAGAGGTAAGAGATATAGACAAGAATCCTGTTACATCGAAAGGAAACTTATTTAAACAGAACAACGTTTAGTGCAGAGTGCAGATGCTTACAGTGACAAATCGGATGTTTCTTCTATGAAACAAGTCTAGTACGCTTGCCTTTAGGAGTCTTTGAATAAGGGCTAATGATGTGGTCCAGAAGCAAGTTTTGGAGTTCTTGGAGAAATTGGACAAAGTTCGGTAATGGCAGTTTCATAAATAAAGTGAAGTTTTGAGTGTTGGATTTTAGTGATTTCGGTGGCTAATTTGGGTGGAAACGGGCCACTGATTCAAAGACACAGCTTTGCTTGTGATGCCCTATGGATTTTGGCCAAATTCGCACGTTTAGGCTTTCTAATTGCTGTTTTTCTATTTTAGTAATTTTACCTATTTTTATTAGGAGTTTATTTAGGGTTTACTTTTGGTATATAAGCTTATTTATGCATTGTTTAGGACGGCTTTGATTTCTAATAAATTACAGACTTTGTTTTTCCCAAATTCCTTAGAATTTGAAAGAATCAATAGGGGTTTGAAGGTTGCGAATCTGTATTCTTGAGAATCAACGATTTTTGCAATTATTTACCTTCCGCTACATCAACTAGGTTAGCGGATAGAGTTTTTTGTATGTTTCAGAAGGAATGAGGGAATTATGCCTGATTTAGTAACGATTGTTGGAATGAGTCAAGCAATATTGTTTGTGAAGAATTTGGAATTAGCCAAGGGTGTTCACTCATTTGGAATCCGTAATGGGATACGTAATGATGTTTATGTTGCTAATACTTGGATATCTTTGTATGCTAAATGTGGTGATTTGGACATGGCTGAGTCAATTTTTAATAAAACTGAAGTGGGTTTAAGAAGTTTAGTGTCCTGTAATTCTATGATTGCAGGATATGCATATCTTGAGAAATGGTTTCATGCTATGAATTCTTATAAACGTATGTTATGGGATGGATTTGGGCCTAATATTAGTACCATTGTTAGCTTACTTTCTTCATGTGTAAAGCCAAAGCCAGTTTTTCAAGGTATGCAGGTTCATTCTCATGGAATTAGATTTGGTTGTTATTCATATATTCATATGGCAAATACTCTTATTTCTATATATTCAAAATATGGAGATGTTTACTCTACTAGATGTTTATTTGACAATATGTGTAAGAGAAGCTGTGTTACGTGGACTGCAATGATAAATGGTTATGCTGAGAAAGGGGATATTGATGAAGCATTGAAACTATTTAATGTAATGGAAGAAGAAAAGACGCAACGCGATTTTAGATGGAATTAAAGAGAAAAAAAGTCAAAAAGCAACCTGTAATTCAGTAGAATTTATTGTCTTTTATTTTTATTTTTTTGAAGAATGTTGTCTTTTATTCTCAAGAGAGAAAGTTAAACCTAGTTTTGGAACTTAGTGGAAATCTAATGTGGAAGCTCTTCCACTGTGGCAAAAGAGAAGATTAGGTTTGCTGACATGGTAAGAAGTTGTCCAACATCACCGACACGCCATCAAGTTCCGTTAGGTTTAACAACCTTGGACTAACGAGAGCTTTTTAATCAGTTTTAGAATTTGGTTGTAACTTTTTTTCTTGTAGGACTTAAGTGAAAAAACACAACTTTTTTTAGGATTGACAGAGTTGTTATCCCTTCTTTTATAGCATGGCCATGGGGTCTCTAGTGTGGCTCATTCAATGTTTCTCCCTTGTGCTGTTTCTATTGCACATTCAAGCTTTTTCTTCTCCCCATGTGTCTTCAAATTCCAACTCTTCAATAATTCTTTGCCATCATAATGAAAGTCTTGCCTTAATCAGTTTCACTCCTTCTCTATTAGCATGCCTTCTATGTATGCTTTTCATACTGACAATCATTACTATTTTTAAGGAGTCATGGAAAGAAGGTACAGACTGCTGTTTCTGGTGGGAAAGGGTGAGTTGTGACATGATAACAGGTCATATAATTGGCCTTAACAGGTCATGTCTTCAAATTTTCACCAGATTTTCAATCGGTGAACGGAATTGCAAAAATAAAAAAAGTTTATGCATAAAAATGTCAAAATTTAAATTATATGATTAAATTGCAAAAAGCATTGAAGTTTATGCATTTTTTTTCTAAATAACACAAAAAAAATAATTAAAGATTTTAAGATGAAGGCTGATTTCTCAAGCTTTGGTTAATTATATTTAGGCTTCCTTGCAGTCTTGTAATAATGTAGCATTATTCAACAAGCCAATAAAAGAATTTGCAATATGTATCAAAAATCTAGTTAAGGGGCAAAAATTCGAAGTTGATAATATGTTATTATTTTTTGGTCAAGAAAAAAATTAGCTTATTACTGATGAAATTTCATTATTTGATTTGTATATCACTCTTTTAAGTCTTGCTTAGTTTGTCTTCCAAAAAATGTAATGAAATAAAATGGGAATGAAAATAAATATCTAAATTTCAACAATAATATTTTCAATCTTTTAAAAAATATGAAATAAAATTCAATCACAAGCTACATAAATATACTGCAAAGTAGACACCACTTTAGTTTAAGGATAGCTATTTAAATAGAAATAACAAAAAAGTTTCATAAAGTTAGAAATAATTATTAAGAAAAACCACTGGTGAACTAAACAAGAAAATTAATAAATTATATGTAGCAATTATATTTCATTCTAAATTCTGTAATCAGCCTTTTATATTTTTTAAGGTCTAATACATCTACAGGCCCTTAAATTATCAGTTTGCACCTTAACTTATAAATTGAACATCTTAGCATATTAATTTACAGAAAAATATGATTTATAAACACTTTTTAGCAACTTAAGGTATTTAGATGGTTTCATTTTAACTTACAAAAATATAGTTTAGAAAGTTTAATTGTGCTAAAAATGCTAGTAGATCTTATTTCAACAAGTTGAGGTGTTTAAGTTGATAACTTGTAAATTGAGGAAGTAAACTGACAAAATAGTCAACATTTACCTATTGGGTAATTATTTGGAGGTATTAACTTCCAAAATATACAACTAAAATGACCGTAAACATATTAAGTTGATGCTTGTTTGGTTTCTTGCAAGTACAACAACCACTTTGGCAATATGCATATTAATTTCAGTTTCATTTATGGCAATATGAATTTAAACTTTGCTAAATGACTTGGCCGTTCGGCTTTCAATCATCTTGGGCTCACCACATCATGTCCTTTAGCCATTTTAAGTTTCAATCGACCTCAGGTAAAAATTCTGAATTTTCAGTCGACCTTAGCCATTTTAAGTTCCACTATTCAATAAATATTTTTTTTAATTTTCACACATTATTTAATTTAGTTCAATTCATTTCCAAAAGTGTGAAGTATTAACTATTTTATATACAAGATAGTAACTAATTTTATCAAAATACAAGAGACTATCATTGTTTGGGTGATTTCAGGCCTTGAAAGTCTTCCATGAAATGAGAAATGAGATGAACAGAAAGGATCAAATCCTAGTATGGAAGAAAGACCTAGACATGTAGAATTGGTTAGCATTCACGACAATATGTTTCATTAATAATCATAGAGAGACAGATACTCCAAACTTACTTCAAAAAGTGAGATATTATATTTGTCTATGTTGCAATAGGGAAGAAAAAACACTCAACTGTGATGACTTATTGCATCCATGAAGCTTTTACTTATTGCATCCATGCTTCTGCTTGTTTCCTCAACTTGGAAAAGTTAAAAAGAAAAAAAAAAGTCCTCACAGGGTCAACCTTTTATTCCTAAGCTAGGAAAGCTTTTTTTATCATCACTATCTCTGGCCCAATCACTGTCACTATATCCAACGAGCTTGTAGCCATAAGAAACTGAATAACATAAGCCAAAATCTATTGTACCTTTGAGGTAGCAAAGAATTCTCTTTGCAGCCTTGAAATGAGCTGTTGTTGGAGTCTTCATGTAACAACTCACAAGTCCTATTGCGTAGAGAATGTCGGGCCTTGTGCAAGTTAGATATCGCAAACATGCAACTAGACTCTTAAAAAGTGTTGGATCAACCTTTTCTGCTTCATCATCTTTGAATGACTTGATTTCGCACTCCATCGGTGTGCTTATTGAGTTGCAATTATCCATCTTGAATTTTTTGAGGATCTTCTTTGTGTAGCTTTCTTGCGAGATAAAAATCTCATCTTCCTTTTGCTTGACTTTAATTCCGAGGTAGTATGCCATCAATCCAATATCCATCATCTCAAACTCCATGGTCAATTCTTTTTTGAAATCTTTGAACATGATGGGGTTGCTTCCGGTGAAGAATGAATCATCCACATGTAGGCACACGATCAAGACATCTTCATCTTTGATTTTAAAATGGAGGGCATGTTCATATGGACATTTAATAAAGCCATTCTGTTGAAGATACTTGTTAATTCTGCTATTCCATGCTCTGGGTGCTTGCTTCAAGCCGTAAAGAGCCTTCTATAACCTCAGAACTTTGGATTCTTATCCTTTGAATTCATAGCCTGGTGGTTGCTGAACGTAGACTTCCTCTTTAAGAACTCCATTTAGAAAGGCAGACTTTACATCCATCTGGTGAATCTTTCACCTATTTTGAGCTGCTAAAGAAATAAATAGTCTCACAGTCTCTAAGTGTGCAACAGGAGCAAATACCTCATCATAGTCGATTCTAGCTTTTTGACTGTAACCTTTGGCAACTAGCCTTGCTTTATGCTTTTCGACCTCTCTTTTGGCATTCTTCTTTGTTTTATAGACCCATTTGACACCAATTTGCTTTTGTCCTTCTATAAGAGTAGTGAGTTCTCACATGTCTTCTTTTCAATGGCTTTGATTTTATCATCCATTGCATTTCTCCATTTTTTATCTTGCACAACTTCTTGGAAGTTCACTAGTTCACAATCAGTAAAAAGACAAAATAGAGTGAGATTTTCAAGTCGATCAGTCACCTCATAGAGATCTTCAAGACTTCATGTGCGTTCTTTATTTCTTTTAGCCAGAAAAGATGGTAGTGAGTTTCCTTTATCACTTTGCATTGGTGAAGTAGGTGGTGTTGCATGCTCTTGCTGATGTTCACCTGGTTGCTCCACTGGTGTTTGCTCTACTTCATCAAATTGAGGAAAGAAGTTGAATTCATCTATGGAAGATTTGAAGTCCCATTCACCTTATTCATCAAACATCACATCTCGGCTGATCACAAACTTCTTGCTGTTTGGATTGTAGAGTTTGTACCCTTTTGAATGAGTAGAATAGTCGATGAAGATGTATCTTTCACTTTTGTCATCAAGCTTGGTTCTTCTTTCATCTGGTACATGAACATGGGCTACACTTCCAAATACTCTGAGATGAGAAAGTACGGGCTTTCTTCCACTCCAGGCTTCTTACGGTGTCTTTCCCCAAACACGTCTTGTTGGATAGGTAGACTGCTGTAGCCACTGCTTCAGTCCAAAATTCTTTCGGTAAATATTTGCTTTTGAGCATGCTTCGTGCCATATCAAGGATGGTTCTATTTTTTCTTTCTACAACACCATTTTGTTATAGAGATCTCGAAATAGTGAGAAAATGTCGAATTCTACTTATTGCACAGAACTCTTGGAATTCTTTTGAACTGAATTCTCCTCCTCGATCTGATATCAATGCTTTAATCTTCCAGCCACTCTCATTCTTCGTAGTAGCTTTTAATGTCTTGAATGCTTCAAAGACTTCTAATTTATACTTCAAGAAATATACCCAAGTTTTTCTTGAAAAGTCATCAATAAAAAGAAGAAAATAGTTATTTTTACCGAGAGAGCTTGGACTAATTGCCCACACACATCAGTATGAATGAGCTTCTTGGCTTCTTGGCTCTTGAGTATGATTTCTTTGGAAAGCTATTTCTGAACTGGTTTCCAAGTAAACACTCTGCACAAAACTGATCTGGATGGTTGATGCAAGGTAGTCCTCTTACCATTCTCTTCTTTGATAATAGTTTCAAGCTTCTAAAGTTGAGGTGCCCAAATCGAATATGCCATAACCATGATGCATCTTTATAACAAGCTTTGAAACAATTACAACATCATTTTGAATATTCAAAGGAAACAATCTATTCTTTGACATTTTTGCTTTGGCTATTAAATCTTATTTGCCATTTTTTATAAAAAGACAATAATCTTTTAAGTAAAAATCACAGCCTTTTTCTAAGAGTTGACCTATACTCAAAATGTTGCATGTCATATTTGACACATGATAGACATTAGAAATTAACTGATGACTACCATCTTTAGCACTAATAAGGATGTTACCTCTTCCTTTTACTGATACTTCTGAATCATCACCAAAGGAAATATTGCTAACCACTGATTCGTTGAGTTCCACGAACATACTTCTTTTTTCACATATATGGTTGCTTGCACCAGTATCAAGATACTAAGTACTTCCTTGATCTTCAACATTGGTTTTGCAAGATAGTAGCACTGTCTTCTCCTCGATCTTTGCTTCTACATAATTGGTCTTTTCTTCAACCTTACTGTTGGGAGCTCTACATTCTAATGCATAATGCCCCATAATTTTGACAATGATAACATTGAACATGGGATTTATTATACCTTGACTTTAGATTGCCTCCCCCATGACTTCTTGTAGAACTTTCAACTTTCTCATAGTTTTGAAGTTACCATTGTAAGAACTCCAACCTCATCCAAGACCACGAATTCCACCTCGGCCGCGACCTCTGCCTCTGCCTCGGCCGCGACCTCTGCCTCTGCCTCGGCCATGTTGATTTCTTTCATTGCCTTGGTTTTGATGCATATCCTTAAGTTGTAGTTTGAGGAGTTGCTTAGTAAGTCCTTGCTGCTTCTTGTGCTTCTCTTTATAGGCTTGTAATAAGCCTAGAAGTTGCTCAATCTTCATTTTTGCTAAATCTTTAATCTCTTCTATAGTTACAACAATATGCTCAAACTTCAGGTCTAATGAGTGGAGTATCTTTTCTATTATTCTCACATCTTCTAATTTTTCATCGTTTCTTTTTAGGTGATTCGAAATAGCCAAAACTTTAGAAAAGTAATCAGAAATGGTCTCACCTCCTTTCATGTGTAGAGATTCAAACTCCCCTTTTAAAGTTTGAAGATGCACCTTCTTCACTTTTTCTTCTCCTTTATATGATGTTTGCTGCTTCTCCCATGCTTGTTTAGCCGAGGTTGTATCTGAAATTTTCTCAAAACTGTTATCATCTAGGGCTTGATAGATCAGAAAGAAAGCTTTTTTGTCCTTCTTTCTTGAATCTTTTAAACTATCCTTCTCAGACTGGGATAGTGATGCCTCATTTTTGTGGATCACTATGGTCGTTCTCTATGATATCCCAAACATCATGTGCACCAAGGAGAGACTTCATTTTGATACTCTCGTTGTCGTAATTATTGTTGTTGAGTGTTGGAACTTAGAAGGGTGCCACACTATTTGCCATATTGCTTAATCTGGAAAGAATTTGCAAAATTTGACTTCACGAATGGATCCAAAATGGCAAAAAACCTTTAGATGGACTCCGGTCAAAAAGTCAACTTTTGGTCGATGGCTCAGCACCTCGGACAATGGCTCAGTCAAACGGCTTGATGGCTCGGTCAAATGGCTCAGTCAACGGCTAAGCGACTCGGCCAAACATCTTGATGGCTTAGTCAACGGCTTAACTAGACTCGGCTCCAATCAGCTTCACCACTCTACTTGGCTCAGCTTCAAACTCGGCTCGACTCGGCTTCAACTCAGTGAGTTGACTGGGTATCTGGCAGTAATCTTCCGGTGGCAATTGGCGGCGCGTCAGACCTCCAATCAGGGTGATTCTGGTGGCGTTGGATTTGTCTTTCTAAGAGCTTCGATTTGGTATACTATATATTTGGCTCTGATACCACTTTGTTAAACACTAAACATTTAAACAATCTTTACTCAAACTCTCTTAAACACACTACAACTCTTATAATTCAAACTTTAATATTTGAATTGCTTGCTTGATGATTACAATGCAAGGAAGAGGGGGTATTTATACTAATCCCAAACCAATACAAACCATAAAATATGCTTATAAATAAATTAATACAAAATATTTAAAACCATACACATTAAATCTAACACCTAACACCAATTATCATACATCTCTTTTAATTTTAGCCACAACTTTTCTTCTTTTAATTAAAACCACATATATCAAACAAGTTTAATTATTCAACAGTGGTGGGGGGTTAATTGTAAATATATATAGGCAACACAAATTTGCCACATGAGCATGAGCATGACCCTAACATGCACCAAAATTCATAATTTCCCCACATTCTCGTTATACAAAACCAAATTTATAAAAGCCATGTGGTTCAACATCCACCTGTAAATTCTTTAAGTTTCCACTTCTATTGATAATTTTTGACTCATTATAGTAATCTTTTTCTATATAAACCATGCACCTTCTATTACCTAAATTTCCTTTCTTCTTCTGCTATAATAGATTAAAAAAGCCTTTCTTAATACAAAGAAAGAAGCCAACAAAACTATTAAAAAAAAACCCCAAAAAAAATTCCACCCAGTTGTGTCTCATCAAAAACATATTTTCTAGCTTCTACAACTTAAGTTTCTTTCTTTCAAGTTTTTGGCTCCAATCTTGATGAAGTTTTTGACTAAAACAAGTGGTTCCCTTGCATTTCGCCATCAGATGAAGTAGAAGAACATTCATCAATTATAATCCTTTATAGGGTAGTTAACTACTTGTTGAGGTTTCTCTTCCTTTACATTTTGTCTTTCTTGATCAGGGAGTGAATGAATATTTTTCTCAACGAGGAGGACCAATCTCATAAACTAAACTCTCCATAAGGACCAGTTAAAAAAATTTGCAACAACGGGGAGAGAGAGAGGGAGAGAGAGTGTGTATATCTATAAGATATATATAAATGCAGGAAGGGGAGGGGGGACAAGTAAAATTAAAAAAAATTATTCACTCATTATTATATAAAAATTAGATAATTTAGTCATTTACTAATAAAAATTAAATTAATTTAATTTAAATATAATTTTAATTTAATTGAAAGTATATTTCCTATTTTAATTAGGTTAGCTTCTATTTTATCTCAAATAAAAATTATATTAATTAAAATGTAATTCTAATTTAATTGAAAGTATGTTTCCTATTTTAATTAGGTTAACTTCTATTTTATCTCTAACAAAAATTAAATTAATTAAAATTTTAGTTGTAAATTTTTTAAAAATATATATTTCTATTTCAATTTGGTATTTAATCTAATATAAATAAAATTAGATGATAGAATTTTATAAGGCTTACGAAAATTTAATAAG
>CATIWM010143399.1:0-18697 GCA_949671775.1 Mallotus repandus
AAACCCCAAGAATTTACCTGAAGACACTCCAAAAGCATATTTGAGTGGATTCATTTTAAGTTGATACTTTCAAAGTCGCTAAAATACTTCTCGAAGGTCTTATAGATGATTATTGATCTTTTTAGACTTTACAACCAAGTCATCCACATAAAATTCAACATTTTTGTGGAGTGTATCATCAAAAATCTTTTGCATTACTCGTTGATATATTACCTCGACATTTTTAAGATCGAAAGGCATGACTTTATAGCAATAAATCCCTTTTGGTGTTCAAAAAGCAGTTGCCTTTGCATCTTCTGCATCCATTGGAATTTAATTATATCCAGATGACCCATCAAGAAAGGATAATCTTTCATAGCCAGTAGTAGCATCAATCATGATCTTAGTGATAGGCAATGGAAAATCATCTTTAGGACAAGCATTGTTAAGATCTCGAAAGTCAAAACATACTTGAATTATACTATTTTTCTTTCTTACTGGAACAATGTTTGAAATCCATTTTGGATACTTAATTTCTTCAATGAAACTAGCATCAATTAGTTTGTTAACTTCAACTTCAATTGGAGGAACTGAGAGCAATTGCCTGCATTGGGAAAATTGTCTTCACTTGAATCTCTTTATATTGGAGGTTTTAAGAGTGTTAAAAAGTAGGAGGTGAATTTCTTGGGATGGATGGTGGGATTGGTGGAAGTGGTAGTGGTAGTGGTGCTGTTGATGCTATGAATACTTCATAATATTATTCCCCAAATTGATAGAATTGAATTTCAATTTCATCGAAGAATGGGAAGAGTGGAAATATGAAGATGAAATAATAAAAAATAGAATAATAATAATGTCAACTCTCCGTTTTTTGGCGCTTGAGTATTGTGAGAAGTTGAATGAATTGCCACATTACATCACCCAAAACACTTCACTCAAACTTAAAATTGATGAATGCCCGGCTCTGCATTATGAAGGAAATTAAGAAATTAAAAGGTAATATTTTCACTTTATTAATTAATTATTCTCTAACTTCTTTTCTTTTTCAATTTCTTATGACTATGTTTCTGCAATCTTCTCCCCTGCAGATTGCCTAGATCAAGACCACAAGTACAACAAACATCAGTCTTTACTTCAATTTTTTCATCTGCAAGTAATTATCTTTACTTCAATTTGTGATTTCTTTTTCTTTATTTATTTCTTTCGTGGGTTTCTTTCTTCTGAGCTAAAGTTTTTTTTTTGAGTTAAGGTATGTGATGAAGAACAATCTCCAGATTGTGATTGGGATGCAATATCCGATTTGCCATCAGCTGCGGGAATCTATTGATGACCAAATTGCTTGTTGAGCTAGAGGTACCTTATTTTGTTGACTTTTCTTCTCTTTTTTTCTTGTTTTTTTATTATTTTATCATTATGAATAATTAGAATTAGAATTTGGATGCAAATTGATTCCCATTACGAGTAATTGGTTCTAGGGGTTGTCGAATGGGTATCAATCTGATGTTTGGTGGCTGCCTTTCTACAGGTATCAATAATATTAATATTTTTTTTCTTTCCTTTCTAATTCTGAAGGTCTCTTTTTAATTGAGCTCTGGTTGGAATTCAAACTTGTGACTTATCGGCACAGGAGTATGGAGAGGACGTCTACACTAATGAGCTTGTGATTCGGTGAGAAGGTCAATTTACATATCTTTTCTCTCGCTAACTGGAGCACCACTTGGGGCCATTTTATAAGCTCTTTGATCTCTTCTTAACTGATACAGTCCAACTCCAATGCATTATTATTGGAACTACTGCTTGGGTATCATGGAGATTAAATGGCTTCTACTTCACTTCTTACCACCAGTTTCCCTTTTTTTTATGCTGAGGAGAAGTTAACGCAATTGTTGATCAATTAGCTAAATGAGGAATGCAAAGGAATTCCAATCTCATGGCTCACTGCTAAGCCAGCCATTCACTTTCAAATCTGCTTATGTCTCAAAGGATGTTGGAAACTTACGTTTACAAGTATTGATCAGTTTTGTATCTGCTGTAGCAACTAAATATATACTATAATTTATTTTCTTTATTTTTCTCACTTGTTTTTTAACAGTCGGTTTTCTGTATAATGTCTTCAAAGTGCACAACTTTCAATTCCACCCCTCATTCCTGTTGATATTTGTTTGGAAAATTAGGTGGAAAATTAGAATAATCTCGTGAGGGGCATTGCATGTTCAAGTTGAATGAGATGCGATCAGGGTATTGTTTTCATGTGAAATTGTGCTTAATGCCCAATGCTTTGGAATAATGCTAAGTACTAATGATGTTTTTTTTCTGCAGCCAGGAAGATCCATTTTTGAAGACATACACGTCTTGGACTCACAATTCTGTCTATGAATTTAGTAAGCTCAATTAGCACCAAATAATTGTGACAAGACATAAATGAGGACTCGAATTTTCAACTCGGTCCCTGTCAGTTATACAAGAAACAATGTCCACTTATCAGGATCAAGTGGCACTGATGTTTTGGAAGTAACTGCCAAAGAACAGTAGATGGTGGTTGATTTTGAGATGATCAAAAAGAGGCAAATGAGGCACCATGCATTTATATCCCGGAAGCTCCTTCAGTATGGTCTTTGCTAGGCTGAAGAAGCTATTTTTTTTCAATGTCAATGTAATTTTATCTTGAGTTATGAGATGCATATGAATTAATATTTATAGTTGCAATGATGCATATGAATTAATATTAAAATTCAATATTTTTGCTTAAATACTCCGTTTTGGTCTCTTATTTTGTATTCTTACATCTGATAATTATGGCATTGTTAATTGTTGTAGTGCTTGGACTAGCTTTAAAGTTCAATATTTTTTGTTGTTGAACTTGCAAATTGTGGCATTTATGTAAAAAACATTACTTGATAGATTTCATTGACAGATTGGTACCTTGTTACTTAACAGATTTCATTATCGGATATTATTTATGAAATCAGAACAAATATGACCATTTTAATTTGTGAATATAAATGTATTAGTATAAAATATTTAAAAATTGTTCTCTTGGTCTTGGCCTGTTGGCAAAACTGCTAGGGACATTACGGTAGATCTCGGGTTCGAGACCCACCCCCCCCTTTGGTAAAAACAATATATTTAAAAATTGAAATCTTTCCTTTACAAAATTAAGATGTCTTTCTTATAATTTTATTTTGATATTTTAACTTTGATATTTAGTTAATTGTTGATAATTTTAATATAACAATTTATTCAATTAAAAATAAAAAAAAAATAGAATAAATTTTGTAATATTGCAAACATGGTATTAAAGGTCTCTGTAATTTATGTTCAGAACAGGTAATCTCCTCCACCAGCAACCACCATTACCATTAGTCCACCACCATATCTACAGCCCATAAAAACAAATGAAGAACATAACCCACATTACAATTTGAAATCTCAGTAAATAAATCATAAATTGTTGATCATCAGTAACAATGTCAAAGTGTTTTCTTGCACTATTTTTTGAAAGAAAATCTTGCATGCTTCTGACCACAGCAAAAAGAAGGGAAATTAAAGGATAAAAAATTATACGTTTGAATAAAGGAAAAAAAATAGGCAAGGGGATGAAGCTTTTGGTGTTAGCATGCACAGCCAAATTTGATTCTCAACTCAGAAAAAGAAAAAAAAGGTTGGCATGCTCACGGACTAAATAGCTCCCAACTTATAACAAAGATATCCATTTCTTGCAACATTTAAAGCAATTTACAAGACCATGTACAAGGTGACGTTGTGATTTTTCATGAATGTTCTTGTTTAGTACAGAGGTTGTTGTCAAGAACGTGCAGAAGTTAAGGCACCCATTTACAAGTTCTCTTGCTTAGCAGGTGCTCAATTGATTGTACGAATTGGGGCAGCACAGAGAAAAAGGCTTTTTGATTCATGAAATCTCACATGGAAGCGGCTTAGTCAGGACATGAAACATACAAGTGGCCCAATTGAAGACAACAAAAATGAGCAAACAACCAATCCAAAATGAGCACCATATTACTTATGTAATAATACATAACTTTTACTTCCATATTACTATTAGAAATCGGAGATTTTTAAACAACTACGGGCAATAATAATTAGTCACAAAAAGTTGATTACAGTAATTTGCTCTTGTATACGTTTCTTTCCGACTTGTCTTTCATTATGCACTGATAAGAACTTTCGTTTATTTTATCTTCAAAATAAAAATATGTATGGGGGAATGGACTTGATGAGGTTGTGGTTTGTTGAGAACGTCAGTACAAATTTACGATAAACTAAACCAACATCTATTGTTTTTTTTTTTTTAACTTTTACACATTTGGCCATTTACAAAAGAGTGGTTTTTTTTTAATTTTTTTCATCTAACGGGCGTTGACTCCTACTCTGGAATTGAAATTGGAATGGAATAGAAAACAAAAATTTAAGGAAGTGTTTGGTTCTCTAAGAAATGAGAATGAGAATGAGAATCAACATCATTTAGCAGCTAAATTTTCTTTTACGAAAAAAAATATTTTTGTAATTATTCTTTATATATAAAAAATTAACATTATAATTATTTTTATATATTAAAAATTAATATTATAACTATTTATTACAAAATATTTATTTATAAAAATATTATTATAATTTTTAAAAAATTGTTATAAAATTATTTATTTTTTATAAATATTTTTATTCAAATATTTAATGCATAATTTTATTAATTTATATTTTTTATTTATAAATTTTAAAAAATAAATATTTGACCAATTGATAATTGATTTGACTTGATTATTGAAGGAATCAAAAGTCATTTCTTAAGAATAAAAATGGAATGGTGATCCCCATTAATGCGGGAATCACATTCCTATTTCTATACAAAATTTTAGCCAATCAAATACTAAAAATTGTAATTATCCATACTGATTTTAATTTTTATCCTTGTTTTTTACAAAAACAAACGGACCCTAATTGTTTTCATTTCTCCTATACTTAGCCATTTCCTAACTTTGCAAAAGAGTGTGTTTTTTATTTTCAAAGTATTTTCAATTAAATTATTGTATTCAGTATAAAAATTTTAATCCATTTATTTTGTTGTGTCATGTGATGTTATGAGTTTCAATGATTAAAATTTATCTATATGAGTTTGATTAAATCCACTAACAAATCGATATGAGTTTGATTAAAATTTAAAACAACTAAAAACAACTGCAAGGATAAAATTCCTCACTTGCTAAAAAAAAAAAAGAAAAACAGAAAATAAAAAGTTAAAATTTTGAAAGAGCATATCATAAGTTGAATTTCAACTATTATAAATTGAAATTTCTTTGAGAGTTCATTGTGATAATTATATTGAAAGAGCATATCATGCATACATATTTATATGTGAATAATGTCTATTTCTCAAAAAACATATAATAACTGTGTTTAATTTTATTATCAGACTCTCACTCTAATTAATTGACACCTTCATTACGGATGGCTCTATCCCCTGATTAGGGCTGTTAAGTTCATTGCATGTAACACATAGGTCTTTCATTTGATGTACGGCTAATTTTAAACTAAAAGCAGCCTCTCTATCCTCTATTTTTCCACGAAGGAGAGGTGTGAATCATCCAAGGTGACTATGGTACGCAAGTCATCGAACTCAGATCAAGTGAGAGTCACATCTTTCTTCAAGAAAATATATTCTACAACCGCTTTTACAACTCTGTAATGCTAAATGCACTTGCAGTCCACAAAAGTTAAAGCACATATATAAGCTCTGGCATCTTCTACAAAACCCAACTATACGTTCACGCCCATTGAAAGAATATGCACCAACTTTCAATGTAGAAATTACTTGTAAAGGTTTAGGAAATTACTGAATACGTTGCCAAGAAGTTCAAGATAGCAATGTCAAACTATTTTTTTTTTCTTACATCAAGTTTAAGGTCGACTGGGTCTCCATGTTAGAAACAAAGTTCAATTTCTCATTGTTGCTGTAATTAAAAATCTTCATTATAAAGCCAATGAATATATATATATATATGGATCTTGTAATCAATTTTACGTTGCCAATAACTTTAACGTTTGAATTATGTGTCATTGATTTATAGAATTAATTTCTATCGAGAGGTTTACTTCAGATTTACACGATCTTGTAAAGGAGAGGAAGTATGCGATCTATTGGGGCATTCAATCATATACTAATTTTGCTTAAAATTTTTATTAATAAAATCATCTACTTATAAATCATTATGAGTAATTACAAAAATGTACATTGCTACAACATCAAGACGAACATGTACTAATCTGATGTTTGGTGACTGCCTTTCTGCAGATATCAATAATTAATCTGATGATTCAAAGTAGCAATTACAAATATATATAATATTTTTTCTTTCCTTTCTAAGCCAAAGGTCTCTTTTTAATTGAGCTCTCGTTGGAATTCAAACTTGTGACCTATCGGCACGGGAGAGAAAAGAGGACTTCAACACCAATGAGCTTGTGATTCGGAGAGAACGTCAATTTACATATCTTTTTTTTTTCTTTTTTTTTTTAAGTATTAGTATGTCTAATGTTTTGATGCCATTAGGGTACTGTTTTCATGCCAAATTGTTCTTAATGTCTAATGTTTTGGAGCAATGCTAAGTGCTAGTGATGTTTTCTTTTGAAGAATATTCAAATTTTGAACAATATAAACAAGGACGTGAATTTTCAATTGGATTCCCGTCTGTGAAGAATAAAAGATGCTGCCAAGATAATGCATTCTTGGTGATAATAAATTATGTTTTTGTTAATTTTGTAAGGAATATAAATCTAGACTACATGCATATGGTGGTTGGGTCTTTAAAATCTATGGATAGAAAAAGTGAACAGTTATTATCGTCCAAAGTAATGGAATTTATTTTATCGTATTATTTACATTATATTGACCGGACCAATTTATATGACTGGACCAAGGTAGGGTCAACTAAGCTACTTTGATCTTCCTATCCTTTCCACCTGTCTTCCATTATAATTTAGGTTCCTTACCATTCTTTCTCCCTCTGCACTGATCAACTCCCTTTTCAGCTTCCCCCAACTAATTCTCTACTGCCTAATATTCATCATTACCTTTGAATATGGCTGAAGCACTTGTTTCTGCAGTGTTGCAAGTGCTGGCTTCCAACATTGATCACGCGATACAGGAAGAGTACAGGCTCGCCATGGGAGTGGAAAGAGAAGTTGAAATGCTTAAAAGCAATCTTGAGGCAATCAAAGCTGTTCTCACTGATGCAGAAAGAAAGCAAATGAAGCAGGAAACCATTAAGCTTTGGTTAGCTAAGCTCAAAGCCATATCCTATGACATCGATGACATGCTGGATGACTGGAGCTCAGCAATCTTGAAACTACAAATTGATGGAGATGGTTGTGCTTCCAAGCTTATGAAGAAGGTATTCCCCTGTACACTATCACCTTGTTTTTCTTTTTGCCATGTCTACTTTTGTCGTGGCATAGCTACAAAGATAAAAGAGCTAAATGAAAGGCTAGATGTTATTGCCAAAGAGAAAGATAGGTACAACCTTTCCTCCATTCCAGGCAGTGAAGAAGTAGGGCGAACTATAACAACCTCTTTTGTTGACGTAAAAGTCATCAAAGGCAGAGAAGCTGAAAAAGATGCCTTGATAGACTCATTGTTGGCTGACAGCAGTGCTACTCCAAACGTCCATGTCATCTCTGTAGTAGGGATGGGAGGGATCGGAAAAACAACCCTCGCCAGACTTGTGTATAATGATGACAGCATCGAGTCCCATTTCGATAAGAAAATATGGTTTTGTGTCTCTGACCCCTTTGATGAGATTAGGATGGCTAAGGCGATCCTTATATCTCTTAATGTTGCAGCCGCAGATGTAGTTGAATTGCAGAATTTATTAGAGAAAATTCAGAAATCTATTAAGGGAAAAAAGGTTTTGCTTGTTTTAGATGATGTCTGGAATGAAGACTTTAGAAAGTGGGAACAACTAAAACATTGTTTTGAATGTGGGGCACCAGGAAGTAAGATTTTGGTAACCACACGTAAGGAGAATGTTGCAAAAATTATGGGTTCTAGAGATCAACATGACATAATCCAACTTCGATTGTTGTCTGATCTGGATTGTTGGTCCATATTTTCTCAAGTTGTATTTTCTGATAGGACTAGCGAGGAGCAGAATAAGAATCTAGAAGAAATTGGAAGAAAAATTGTTTCTAGATGTAAGGGTTTGCCGCTTGCTGTAAAAACAATAGGGGGTCTTTTACGCTTTAAAGATTCTGTACGACAGTGGCAAAGCGTCTTAGATAGTGAATTATGGAAATTAGAGGAAGTTGAAAGAGATGTTTTGGTGCCATTATGGTTAAGTTATTATGACCTATCCTCTGCATTAAAACAGTGCTTTTTGTATTGTGTCATCTTCCCTAAGGACCATAGGATGAGTAAAACGAAATTGACAGGGATGTGGATGAGTCAAGGTTATGTTAGGGCAACGAGAAGCAAGGATACGGTGGAAATATGTGAGGAGTATTTCCAAAACTTAGCTATACGCTATTTCTTTCAGGATTTTGAGGAAGATTATTGGGACAGGAGCAATAGTTACTGTAAGATGCATGATTTGGTTCACGATTTTGTTGAATCCTTGACGAAGAAAGAAAGTTGTAGCATAGAGGTCAATAGTACTACCAATAGGATAGAAGATTTAAGAAAAGATTCGAGTAATAACCAAATACGTCATGCAGCGATTTCAGTAGTTGGCCAAGAGGAGGACTCATTTCCTAATTGTGTATATAATTTTAAAACATTACGTAGTCTCATTATTTTGTCTGCTCCTAGTGATTCAATGATTGGAAAGGTTTTACCTTGTATATTCAGTGAATTGACTTGTTTGAGATCATTAAGCTTAAGTGATTGTGGCATTGAAGAAATCCCACCCAATATAAGTAAATTGATCCATTTAAGAGAGCTAGATTTGTCTAGAAATTATGAATTAAAGAAGTTACCTGAAACAGTATGTCAATTGTATAATTTACAAACGTTAGTTGTGAATAAATGTGTGGAACTTGAATCGTTACCTCAAGGGATAGGAAAACTTATTAATTTGAACTGTCTGTATAATTTGTATTGTGAATCTTTGTTTTTGCCAAAAGGAATAGGAAGATTACGTGATCTTCGGAGATTAAGCCAACTGAACATTGTCCATGATAATGAAAAAGAAGAAGCATATTTATCTCTTAGAGATGTGGAAAACCTCAATAACCTTGGTGGTTATTTGTGCATAAGATGGTTAAGACAACATAAGGTAGATGTGGATGTGAAATACGCTAAGCAGGCACAGTTGAAGGCTAAAAAACACTTCACTCAATTGGATCTTTTTTTTAGTAGGGAAGATGGAGGAGAGTGGAGGAAACAAAGTGAAGGTGGAGATGAAGAGTTATTAGAAGCTTTAGAGCCTCCTTCAAATTTGAAATATTTACAAATATGGTATTACCAAGGCATCAATATTTCTAGTACAAGTTGGATAACGTTGAAGCTGAATTCTCTTAGGAAGCTTTTTCTTCTCGAATGGAGAAACTGTGAGCAATTGCCTGCATTGGAAAAATTGCCTTCCCTTGAATCTCTTGAAATTGTGGGATTTAAGAGTGTTAAAAAAGTAGGTGGTGAATTTCTTGGGATGGATGGTCAAGATGGTGGGATTGGTGGTAGTGGTAGTGGTAGTGGTGCTGCTGATGCTATGAACACTACACTAATATTATTCCCCAAATTGATAAAATTGAGTTTCTATGCGATGACAAAATGCGAAGAGTGGAATTATGAAGATGCAATAATAAAAAATATAACAATAATGCCAGCTCTTCGCTCTTTGACGTTGGAGTATTGTGAGAAGTTGAAGGAATTGCCACATTACATCACCCAAAACACTTCACTCAAGCTTAAGATTGATGAGTGTCCAGCTCTGGATTATGAAGGAAATTAAGAAATTAAAAGGTAATATTTGTTCACCTTATTAATTAATTAATTATTCTCTAATTTCTTTTCTTTTCCAATTTCTCATAACTATTATTAACATTTTTAAACCTTTTTTTTCATTTATTTAAATCTCAACCTCGTTTCAAAACAGGCATCTCCTACCCTATAGCACCACTAAATACTATTTTTTTGCACAACATCAGGACCACAAGTACAACAAACATGGCCCTTGGATCAATTTTCAATGCTCCATATCTCAGATAGCCTTTGAAGCTGCAAGCTCATGTCTTCACTTCAATTCTTTCATCTGCAAGTAATGATTTTTTTTAATTTCTTTGTGTTTTCTTTTTTTTTATTTTTTTATTTTCGTCGTTTAGTGGGTTTGTTTCTTCTGAACTAAAATTTGTTTCTTTCCTCTCTTGAATTGGGTATGTGATGAAGAACCTGATTGTGATTAAGATGAAATAATACTCAATTCTCCATCCAAAGTTGATTATAAAAGGAAATTAAGAAATTGTAAGGTAATATTTCTTCATTTTTTATTTAATTATTCTTCATTTTCAGGGTTTATTGCATTGTTGGTACTATAATTTTGCCCTATTATTTCAAAATGGTACCAAAATTTTAATTTTTTCTTTTCAGTTACTAAAGTTCTATTTTTTTTCTTTTCAGTACCACAATTTCTATTTTTACTTTAGATTAAAGTACCTCAAACATATCCGATCAAATTTAGCATACGTGGCAGCAAGAATAAACATGTTTTTAGTATATTCGTCATGTAAACATCCCATTAAATAGTCTAATCATCTTGTTAGCCCCATAGAATAAATTTTTTTATGGACCCCATAAAATAAAATTTTTGCCAATTTAATTTTATGGAGTCCACAAAATGATTAGTCTGCTTAATTGGATGCTTACAAGGCGAATATACAAAAAATATACTTATTCAGACTGCCACATGTGCTAAAATTGATTAGAAATCATTAAGGGGCTGTGATATGGAAAAAAAATATAAATTAAGGGATCGAAAAGAAAAAAAATTAAAAATCTGGTACCATTTTGAAATATGGGTCAAAGTTATGGTACCGTTTGTGCAATAAACCCTCATTCTCAATTTGTCAAAACTATTAATGTTTTTGTCTTTGTTTGTTTGTTTCTTTTAAACTACAGCATTATCATGATCAAAGGACGTGCAATCTCGTCCCCTGCAACACCATTGAATATTGTCTTTTGCACAACATGATGACCACAAGTAGAACAACCTTAGATCAATTTTTAGCACTCTAGATCTCAGGAGAGCCTTTGAAGCTGCAAGCATCAGTCTTCGCCAAATTTCTTTTATTTGGTAGCAATCATCTTTTTAATTTACTTGTGTTTTCTTTTCTTTATTTATTTGTGCTCATTGTTTAATCAGTTCTTTTTAGCTAAACTTTATTTCTTTTCTGCTCTTTTTTTCTTTTAAACCATAATGTCAGTTTCATAACAGATAATCCCCTTCCCTGTAAAACCACGATGTTGGAAACTTATGTTTACAAATATTGATCAGTTTTGTATCTACTGTAGCAAATAAATATGTACTAAAATTGCTTTTCTTTATTTTTTCACTTGTTTTTTATTAGTCGGTTTCTGTTTGATGTCTTCAAATTGCACATCTTTCAATTCCATCCCTCATTCATGTTGATATTTTTTTGGAAAAATAGGTGGAAAATTGGAATAATCTCGTGAGGGGCATTGCATGTTCAAGCAAAAGGAGATGCCATTAGGGTACTATTCTCATGCGAAATTATGCTTAATGCCCAGTGTTTTGGAATAGTGCTCAATAGTAATGATGTTTTTTTTCTGCAGCCAGAAAGATCCGTTTTTGAAGACATACACGTCTTGGACTCACAATTCGGTTTATAACTCCCAAGCTCAATCAGCACCATATACTTGTGTCAAGACATAAATGAGGACACGAACTTTCAACTCGATCCTCAACAGCTGTACAAGAAACAATGCCCAACTAATCAGGATCAAGTGGTGCTGATTTTTTTTGGAAGTCACATGCCAAAGAATGGTAGATGGTGGTGCACCCAATTAAGTTGCAATTGGCTTATTATAAGAGAGTGGCATGCATTACATGAAGGGACTAATAAATTGTTACTCTAGCACTGGATGCATGCGAAGCTAATGGCCAAATGAGGCAACATAAATGTAAATCATGCGAGCTCCTTTAGTATGGTCTTTGTTAGGCTGAAGAAGCTGTTTTTATTTCAATGTCAATGTAATTGTTTATTAAGTTATGAGATGCATATGAATTAATATAATTTGTTGCATTGATTCAATATTGTGTAATTGCCCTTTTAAGGATGATTGATTTTTTTCTTAATTTTTTTAGTAAAAATTTTGAGCCAAGAAATCAGGAAACTCACCAAGCATTTCAACTAAGTTAACACTCTTTTAGTGTTTGCATCATTTTTCTATCGTCCAAAAGTAAATTGAATTAAAAATAAGAATGTCATACAGAAAGTAATAAAACCATACCAAACAAGGCTAACAAAACCTAGAGGATGGTTGTCGACTAAAGTCATTACATAAACAAGAATTATAAAACTCTGGAGCTGGGTCCTACCAAAAAATAGAAGTAGCCGAGACTTCATGTTTAGTGAATAGGTCTGCAACTTTATTTCCCTTTCTGTAGATATGTGAAACTTTTAATTACATCTGAGAGGCATAATAAAGACATTGAATCCATCGATGTTTAATCTCCCATAGAACCTGTTTAGACTTCGTGCTAAATAAGCGAACCACAAAAGAAGAATCACATTCCAACCAAAGGCAGTGCCAGCCTGGATGCCAAGCCACCTCAATAGCATATATTGTAGCGATAAGCTTAGCCATATAAGTAAAAGAAGATCCTAGTCCAAAAGAAAAAGTGCCTCTTGGATAACCTGAAGCAGTCCTAAAAATCCCTCCCATACCTATTGCCCCAGAGAACCGAAAGTGAATCCATCCGTATTCACCTTGATCCACGTCGACGTAGTAGGTTGCCAAGTGATAGATATAATTCTAGGAGCCAGTCCTTAAATCCAGCAAATACGTAGAAGGTGTAAGAAGCAAAGTTCATCTTCTGCATTAAACATTCTTCCATAATAGAAGAAATCTATTTCTTTAATTAAATTCCTGAGAATTCATAAAGTAGTATGAATATTAGGCACAACATCATCAAAAATTGCAGCGTTTCTTATATGCCAAATAATCCAAACACCATTTATTATTGCTGAGCTTTAAAGAGCTACAAATTACGAATTGAAAGGGTGCATCATTGCAGTAGAGAGAAGATAAAGTAAAAACCCCGAAGTTATGATGCTTTTGCCAAAAAGCATTAAGATAGAATGCTAAAGAGCTTTAGCTAATTTATAGCTAGTGAATAATTGAAATGAATCCTCTGGCTGCTTAGTACATAAATGGCAACGGGAAGCAAACAAAAAACCCTTTGTTTGAAGATTATCATCTGTAGAAAGATATCCGAAGTGCACGCCAACATATGATCGACCTTGATGGTGGTAAAAATTCTTTCCAAAGGAAGGAGTGCCAAGGAATAAGCTGATTAGAGCCACACAAGTGATTTTACATTTTTTTAGCAGAGTGGATTTCATCCGAAACAGAGGTTCAAATGCATATTTATCATGCTCATCCTTTGTTGGCAAAACATCAGCAATTTGAGCTTTTATTTTCATATTATCAATCTGATGAAGTTGCCACTGCCCATCAATTATGAAACTTGAAACCATATCAGTTGCACTCGAAGAGAAATTAAAAGTTGATTTGCCATAGTGGGAACAATCCACTCATCTGTCCAGAATTTAAGCTTACTATTAGAGCCAATAAGCCACTTAATTTTTGTTCGAAGAGATGAGTAAATGTGCTTTAAAGAAGACCAAATAGATGACTGTAAATAACCATGAGGAATACCTAAAGCAGTGAGAAAATAGTTCCTCAGGACTGGTAAAGAACAATCCTGAGAAGAAAGCAACTTCCATATTGTCTTACTGAGCATAGCTTCATTAAGGAATTTCAAATTTTTAATGCCAATGCCCCCTTCTTTGATAGAATGATAACAAAGCTTCCAAGGGACTGTTATAGGCTTCTTAGCATCCACATATCCAGACCATAAAAAATTACGCATGCAATGCTCTATAAAAGAGAGAAAAGACCGAGGCCACTTATAAATTGTAAAAGAATGAAGAAGAGAGCTGGCAATAATTGATTTAATGAGAGTTAATCGACCCACCCATGAAAGAGAATTGCCTCTCCACTTAGAAAACTTGTTGCAAATTTTGTTAGCAACTTATTTTAACTATCTTTTCCTTGGAGCACCTACTAACAACGGCATGCACAAATAAACAAAAGGTAAAGAACCTTTACACATAGACATTACCTGAAGAAATTTTTCAATGTGTTTATTAGCAATGGCAGTCCCATAAAAAAATTTTGATTTAGCCCAATTCACTTATTGTCCAGAAAGAGTCCCATAGAGATTAAAAGTGTCATTTATAGCTTGAATGTTACGGATCGAGGCTTTTCCAAACAAGAAAACATCATTTGCATAAAGAAGATGAGAGGGAAAATAAGAACTTCTAGTCTGAAGTATAGGACAGATTGCATTGTGGTTAACTTTTAAAGAAATCAATCGACTTAGAAAATCCTCAGCAAGACAGAATAAAAGAGGAGATAAGGGATCCCCTTGTGTCACTAGAACATGAAAAATAAACTTAAGCCTTCCCATTGATCATAATAGAGAGACGAGTTAAAGAAAATAAAGATAAAATCCATTCTTGAAAGTGCAAAGAAAAACCAAATGCCTCTAAAACATCAAGAAGAAAATTCCAATCAACCGTATCAAAAGCCTTGCGAATATCAACCTTCAAGGCCATATTAACTCCAAAACAAGCCTTATTAAGAATATTGACACCATCAGAAGCACAGCCAATACAATATGAAATATTTCAGTTTTTTAATAAACTAAATTGATTACAATATATAATTCTTATAGCAATATCAGCAAGACGATCAGCCAAAATTTTAGTAATAATTTTAACACTGAAATTACTAAGAACCATAGGACAATATTGTTCTATAGCTATATCATCAATAACCTTAGGGATTAGCACCATAAAACCAGAGTTTAGTCCTGTTATAACCACTCATGTATAGAAGAAGCTACTAACTGCATTATGTTAGTATTATGCCCTAGGCCAATTAAGCCATACTTTGACTTTAACATATTTCTATTTTATTAATAAAGAGACAATTTTATTATTACTGGCTAATTCTAATATTATCCTTGATTAGTTAATTCTACCTAAGATCATTAAATATGTGACTTGATAGTAAAACTCTTAGGTGGTACTCAAATTCTAATCTAAATATCCTTAGTCAATCTTTGTTGTGGGAACAACAATGAATAAAGACTAGAGGTTGACTGATGATTATGTTTTACTGATTATGTATATGAGATATAGAGTCAAACTCATAGGTACATATTTAGAGAAATGATGTATTAGATCGATCCAATATGAGAATACTACATGGATAATTGTCATAGGTAATTCTCATTACAGTAGTATTATTTGAGTCCTCTGGCCTGAAATCACCATGGTTTCCTGAATGATAAGTTCTGTATTGTGACATATCCCTACATCATCATTAACCAGATGGTAAAATAGGTTGTGATTGGATATAGAATAAGTTATATGAGGAATGTGAGTAATTAAGATGGAATTTGTCCCTCAGTTATTTTGAGAAGATATCTGTGGGCCCTTTGATGAGTTAGACTGAAGAGAAATGCATGGCCACGCTAGAATGTATTAATAAAGAGTTATCAATATCTAATAAAGAGTTATCAATATCAGATAAAGAGTAATCAGTATCAGTCTACTTGGGATTGAGAAACAATATAATGGAACGATATAAGGATGACATAACACATGCCTTATGTTCAATCAAGATATCATGTGACAAAAAGACTCTAGTACACGCTGTGTATTAGGTTATGTCAGATTATCGGCCTTCACATAACTTGGGTAGTCATAATGTCTTGCTAGAGACCACTTATGACTTGTGGGCTAAAATGAAAATTTTAGGCCTAGTGCCAATATTGTGTAAACCTACATGGTGTCGCACACTTAGAACAAGCCCAAAGCAGACTTGGGTTAATTAACCCAATAATAATCTCTATGAAAGATTAAATAAATAAGTGAGTGAATAAATAAATAAATAAATTTATTTATTTATTTATTTATTTATATTTATATTTATAGTTATATTTATTTATTTATTTCCTAATTTTTTTAAGGTAAGAGTTATCTAAAAAAATAGGAAATAATTCTAATTTTGAATTAGAATTAAAACAGAAAAGGAAGTCTAATCTTACCAAAACTGTTTTGGTAAGTAAGTGGTTTGAGAAACCGTAGATAGGATGTCTATATGTACATCTTTATCTTTAGGGTTTCATAAGACTTTTCTCCTTCTCCTTCTTCCCTCACTTTTTTGAGAAAAAGAAACACACATAGAGAGAAAAATAAAAAGTAAGACTTCAAAAGGTGCTAGTACACCTATATTGCTTTGGTCACTTTATTCCTATGGATACCGGTAGAGGGCGTGGATTTATTGGCAGCGTCTTGATCCGACAAGACCTAAATGAAAAGTTCAAGTTAGTATGTCACCGATGTGAACCCCCTCTCTTCCTTCCAACATTCTTGCCTTGAGATTGTCTTGGTAGGTTTTTGGATTCTCTCTTTAATCGATTTATTCGAATTACATGGATCTTATCAGAGATGGATGCAGGTTAGCAATGGGAGCGGCCCTGGCCCCTCCCAATATTTTTTAAAAAAAAACCTAAATATATATAATGGAAAATAAGAATTGGCCCTTGTCTTCTAACTCTAAAAAAGAACATTGACCTCCCCTCTTTTGCTATAAGTCAATGGTGGCCCCTCCCCAAATGTAAAGTTGGATTTGTCCCTGGATTTTATGAAGGTTTCTTGATTGCATGTATGAATCAATGAAGCCCAACACATTATAAACCTCGTATTTAATCACATCCCAGTAGGTCTTACAAAAAATACCTTTGAATCTATCAGGTCCAGGAGCGCTATGTGCATCCATTTGAAAAATAGTATTTTTGATCTAATCCATTGAAGGGAAATAAATGAGAGATAGGTTTTCCTCTTCAGTAAGGAAGGAAGGAACCACTAACTTTATCAAAGAAATATTGAAAGATACTGAAGAATCAAACTTTAAAAGAGTTTGATAAAAGTCAATAATATGTTATTCAATGATGGACTTGTCTTCAGTAATCATGCCATTAATTTTGAGATGATGAATACCTTGCTTGGGATTTTTCCTAGCAAACTGCTGATAAAAGAAAGATGAATTAGGTTCCCCAGCTGCTAGCCATTTAATTCTACTTCTTTCCTTAAAGAAAATTTATTTCTGTTTAAGACAATGATCTAGAGCTTCATGATCATCCAACTCACTCATCTGAAGGTCATCTGAGAACCCCTTGAGTTTCAATCTTGAATTGAATGGATTGCAAAAGCAAAGTAGCCCGTTGAATATTAACATCCAAGTGCCCAAAAATTTCACGATTCCAAGATTTGAGATCACCCCTAAGTCATTTTAACTTTGCACTGAGAAATTGCATAGGATGCAAATTACCAAAAGGAGTAGCCTAAGAATTAGCGATAAAATCCTAGAGATCAGGGTGTGTAGTCCACATGGCTTGGTATCTGAACTGAGAGACCACTCTATCTGCAAGAGTACAACTAAGCAACAATGGGGAATCATCAAAATGGTACCGAGGCAAAACTGAGCAAGCAATAGCACTCCAAAAGTTAAAAAATGGCAGATTGCCTAAAGCTCTGTCTAAACAGTTGAGAATACGAGAATCACCAAGTCTCCCATTACACCAAGTAAAGTATGCTCCATGAGAAGGAATATCAGAAAGAAGACAATCATCAATAAAAGCTATAAATTCCCTGCGTGGACAAAGAGCTGGGGCATGGCCAGCTTTCTTATGGGCACCTAAAACGACATTAAAGTCACCAATGGCACACCAAGTGGAAGAAAAATTAATAGATAAAGAAAAATGATTTTCCCAGAATTCCATTCTGCAATTTCTCCAAATACTGCCATAGATAAAATAAATTCTATGCAAACTATTATCAAACACGACATCCATGGTAATGTGCTGAGCATGAACATTAACAAAAGATGGTAAAGGAAAACCTCATTTTCCAAGAACCCAAATAGAAGGAATTAGCAAATCATTATGAGCAGGCAATGATAAGTCCAATCAATCCTAAAAAATATGAGAAATAGAGGGAAAAGCTACCATAGGTTTAACTAAACAAATATAGTCGGGTGCAAATTATTGGCTAAAGGAAAAAAAATTCATTGGGTGTTAGAGTTACCCATACCACTGCAATTCCAGTAAAAAATCTTCATGGATTAAGTTTATCTAGTCTTCTAGGTACCCTCTTTAAAAGGGTGACTTTGTATTTTTAAGGTTTTGTTGGACTTTTTTTGCTCAAAAGAAAGAAAGGGGAAGGAGATGAAACTTGATGCTAATTGTTGGAGCTAATAATTCAAGCTTTGTTTGAAGAACTAAATCACTTTTTAGGCTGTAAATTTCATCCTAAAAGCCTATGGTGATTTAATTGGTAAGTAATTTTATTGTTTTGGTTGAATTAAGTTAGAGTTTAGAAGTAGCAGATTTCGGGTTCC
>CATIWM010143401.1:0-10082 GCA_949671775.1 Mallotus repandus
ATATTTATAGTTAACTATCATGAAAAATACATTACTATTATTAGTGTTTAGGGACCAAATTTTTTAAGAAAAAGCACTTATTATAGGAAAATATTATTATGATATATATATATATATTATGTATTAAATTAAAAATAATAATATATTATATTAATATGATAAAAATTTATTCTTTTAAAATAATTAACTATTATATATTATTTTAAAAAAAATTAATATTTTTTAACATATAAATAATTTTAAGATTTGAAATAATGTTATTTATATGTAAATTAATATACCAATACAAATATTATAATACTTCAAAAATTTTGATACAGGTATAGTCTAAGAATTTTTGACACATAATGTAAATTAAAATATCAAAATTTTTGAAGTATTATAATATTTGTATTGGCATATTAATTTCAATATAAATAACATTGTTTCAAATCTTAAAATTATTTCTATGTTAAAAAATTTAAAATAATATATTATAGTTAATTATTTTAAACGAATAATTTTTTATCATATTAATATAATATATTATTATTTTAAATTTAATACATAAATTTAAATTATATATATATAATTTATATTTTCCTACAATAAGTTTTTTTTCTTAAACAATTTGTTCCAGAAACACTAATAATAGCAATGCATTTTTCATGATAGTTAAATATAAATATATTAAAATATATAAATTTAAATTTATTTGTTAAAAATTTAAAAATTATAATACAATATACCATAAATAAATTAAGCGTTTAAATATAATTTTAGAAAATAAAATTCAAAATTTTTCACTAAATGTTTTTATGAAAAGGATGGACTAATTTGTTAACTTACTAAACTATCAAGGATTATTTTTATAATTTTTATTGTGATATTTGTGTACATCTCATATAATAGGGGTGTAAATGAAATTTTTAGGGCCAATTTGACCTTTATTGCAAAGTTTAGGGGGTAAATTGATAAAAAAGTTCAGAAAAGGGCACTTTAAACTTTTCAAAAAAGTTTAAGGATGAAATTGAACTTTATTCTATTATTATTTTGTGAGTTAACTTTATTATTTTCTTGTAGATTTTGTGTTTGATGGACTATTCGTTTTTTTTTTTTCAGGGTTTAGCAACCAAGTAGTATTTAGTTAGTTTATGTTATGTTTTATTTTATTTGAGTGCAAATAAGGGATATAATCATTTCTCTTCCTCCATTTCTTCCCATGTATGTTTTATTTACTTGTTGAATGAATTGAATAATTGTGATGTGATGGATGATATAATTGGACTGTAAAAAGTGGGTTTATTTAAATACTGGGTTAGATTATAAGATTTGATAAATGTTTGTATTGAATTGCATATTTGCATATAAATAAGGAAATAATTAAATACTTAAAAATAATAAAACACAAAATGTGAATGGAGGCCAACCATAAGGTTATGTGGGAGTTCTATAAGTTTATATCCAGTTTTCGAACTCAATTTCTAAGGACAGTTGTTGGGCGCTCAGCGCTCTATGAGACCCAATGACTATAAAGAGTGTCATAATTTTCATTCAAATGGTGACTCCCATCTCTAATTTAAGTCTATAGCCTATGATTGTATTCCCTAATGGACTTCGATCCTTAACCATGCTCGCCAAACGCTTTGACATACGCTAAACTATGTTGCTTACAACAATTCAATTTACTCACATGATTCATAAATATTAACTTAATTTATAATATTATATACCACAATAACATTTTGAATGCCACATATGTTATATCAAATACTACATCAATATCCCCGACCAAAAAAAAATACTACATCAATATCCATAAAAGCATTTATAGATAGTGTTAAGTATGGGTTAGTGTAATCTAAAAAATTACAAATTCTATGGAATCGATTCGAAAGTCGGGAAATTTTTTTAAAAAAAATTTGCAATTGAACCCAAGAATTTAAGTTTTTATCCTAATTGTTTTTATTTTTCAGTGCAATTCGAGATAGAGATTGAAGCATTTCAAAAACCCCATTTATATTGTTAAATTATGTCCAAAACTACATAGTTTTAAACAAATTAATATATTTTTCTCTTAATATTTTTATATAACTTATAATACTATGTAACTTTTGTTAGTATAGATGAGCTATAGTGTTGCTATTGTATTTATATTGATATTGTATATTTATTTCTTTTGGCAATAAATAGTAGAGATACATACAAATAAGAACTTTGTGGTTCGAGTATTTTAGCATCGGCACCTTATAGTTTTTTTGTGATATTTCAGTACCTTGTGAATTGATAGCGCTTGAGTACAACTCATGATTTATCTCACTTCTAATATCCAAAAAATTTAATTTTTAATTTTAATCAAATTCTCATAATTTTAACATGGATTTAGCAATGGTGTCATCATTCATACTGTTTAGAATATTTTTTTAATAAAAATATGAATTTTTTTTTTATTTATGTTATTATTACCACTTAAAACTATCGTGGATAGACTTGTTTTTTCCACCTCTATCAAATTATATGAAAATTTTAATTTTAGATGATTGAAGATAGTGAAATCGCCAGTTGTAACAAATTTTATCACTTAAGTGTTGTAAATATAAAGCCACAAAGTATCAAAGTGTCACAAAAAATACAAGCCCTTAATGCTAAAATGCTTAAACCACAAGGTAATTATTTATACTTATCCCTAAATAATATTCATTTTAAAAAAATATTTATTTATTTGAATATTTTCTCTTTAGTATTATGTTAAATGGATTTATTATCAATGGTTGATAATATGAGTGATAAAGTCATTTAGTACATATACTAGAAATGTTTGCAGTTGTTAGATTAATATATGGGTTAATCCATAAATTATCACCTCTGTCTATTTTTCTTAATCAATATGTGATCTTAATAGTGTAGTAAGTCTCATATTACTTGATATAAAATATCAAAATAGACATATCGATGCTCATCGAGTGGATCGAATTGTGACGTTTAAATATGTGATAGCTTAGAAATTCACTTTTGTCAACAATCATAATTTAAGACATAATGGTGCATATGGTCCTTTAACCTGAGGTGACACAGTCACCCACATACAGTTAGACTTTGTTGTTGTTTACATACCTATGTTAGTCATGTATGGATATATTGCATGTGGTGACTCTAGTCAATTTTATGTAGGGATGAATGATCGACCAAGATCATTACCTAGAGTGAATCAGGATGATATCTTATACTATCTATCTAAGTTATTATTGATGAATAAGTATCTAGTTAGGTCAAACTTGACTTACTCAAAACAGTTTCAGTACTAGATTATGTTTCTAATAGTTTTTGTATTTAATTTTTCAAGAATTGAATTGATGAAAAGATCATATGATTGGGTCAATTAGAGTTTAACTCAAACCATGACTCTAGTTGGTGTCGAGATCTTGTAATGAAAGCACATTTAGTTCACGATAATTATGATATATGATTCTTGTGGATCTATAGAAAGCATTCATTTCTAATTGGATAACGACTTATGGGAACTAAATATGATTAATTGAAATTTTCACATCTAGATTGGAAGAGTTTCCCATAACATTAAAAGTTAACGTTATTCTCCATTGCCAATAAAACTTGAATCTAGCAAGTCATACACATAAGAGTTATACCAATAATGATAATTACTAGTCTAATTATTAATTAAAGAGTTTAATTAAATTAATTAAATTGAATTTACGCATTTGCGGAGATCTAGCATATCACAAAATTTAATTCAAAAATTGGGACTATTTATATATATTAATTTAGACCTTGAAATGTCCTAGAAAGTGGGTGAATAAGAATTTTTTAGATTTAAGAGATAAATAAGAAATAAAAAAAGGGAATTTAAAAGTGATTAGAAATTAAAGTGGGGAGGAATGAAAAATCAAACATAAAACACGATCGATTTTAAGGAATTTAAATTCTCAAACAATGTTACGTCTCCCACCTAACTTCTCCCAAGTTAGGATTTTCAAATACTCACACCAATATATTAACTAGATGGATTCATAAGCAAGAGTTTTTCAAGGCTCAAGTCAAACTTTTACACAAATGACTTTTTTTTTTTTGCTAAACTCAAACTATACCCAAAATTCAAGTGTTTTGACAGCTAACACTTGAACTAAACCACTAGAGTAAATCCTTACTTTTCTTTACTTAATCTAAGAAGGAGTAGAAGTAGAATCTTAACTCTAACTCACAATCCAACTCTCAATATAGAATGGAGCTCCCTCTTGAAAATATAGAATGGAGCTATATCTTAATAATGATCCCATTAAATTATGAGATATAGTTGTTGAAGGTGGAATCCTACTATGGAGATGGTGGAAAGCATTCAAGTTTCAAAGAAAAGAAAAAGTGGACTCAAGAGAAAAAGGAAAAAAATCACAAGGATAAAAAGGTAATGGTTGTTCATCTACCCCTTATTTGGTTCAATTCCACCAAGGAATTCATTTCATTTTCAAATTAATTTCAAATAGAATTCATTCCCAATTCATTTAAACCAAACATGCTTCATAAATAAAAATTGATTTAGTTTCAAACAATTCCAAAAAAATTAAAAAGTTGGAATTTCAAATGAATTTTATGAAGTTTTCATTTAAACCAAACATATTCACTTAAATTTGCAAATAAATTCCATAACATTTTATGAAATTCATTTGAATCAAACAAACCCCTAGCCTCAATGTCAAGAGAAGAGTGTGGAAATGTGTAACATTGTATCTCAATAAAGGAAATTTGGGGGACTTTAGAGAATGAAGATTGTCAAGTGAGATTCAAGAAGGTGGAACTTCATGTCTATGAATATGAGTTATTCAAGATGAAGCTTAATGAATCTATCACAAAGATGACAAACCATTTGAATGCACTTCTAACCACATTGAGGAAGTTAGGCAACTACTCAAAGGAATAAATCAACACCAAAATCTTTAGAGTGCTACCCAAGAAGGATTAGGAGTTAAAAGTGATTTCAATAGAAGAATCTCATTGTCTCTCAAAGCTTTCAACCAATATCCTCATTAGTAAGCTTCTCACTCATGAGCTTACTTTGAGGCAAAGGGATGAGGAGTAAGAAGAAAAAGAGTATCGCATTAAAAGCTTCTCAAGATTCAAGTGATAAAGAGTCAATTGAAGACTCAAGTGAATATGAAGAAGAACTAGTCATCCTCATAAGAAGATTTAAGAAGTTCTTGACAAAGCTCAATGAGTCAAAAAAGGGTGAGATCAAAAAAGCCAAAAAAGTCACTTGCTATGAGTGCAAAAAGCCCAGTCACCTTAGGAGTGAATGTCCAAGGCTTAAGCACAAAAGTAAAGGAGGAAAAAAAAGAAGAAAAGCCTTCAAAACTACTTGGACTCTTCCGAATCAGAGATAGAGGAGGAGCAACGAGAAGCTACCAACCTTTACTTCATGACACTTGAGAATAACAATGAGGCACCTTCTACTTCTCATTCTTCTTATAATAATTCTTGTGATAATTTGTGTTATAATGAGCTTGATAATGAAAGCTCCTTAGTTAGAAAATTAGTTTTAAATTGTTAAAAATTACTTTTAAAGAAAAAGTCTTACATATTGATACCATTCAATTATAATTGAAAACTCTAATAGATGCAATTTAATTTTTAAAACTTAAATTTTAAAAAATAAATGATAATTTTGATTTCATTCTAAAAAATATTTTTTATTTTTTATTTTTTATTGTTCTCTTTTAAGGTAAATATATAATTTAAATTGAGTTAAATTGAAAAATTAAAATTAAAATTTCAAATATATATGGTTAAATTTTTTTATGTTTTCAGTCTTTCACTTATATTTACACACTTTTCATAGCTCTTAATATCTATATATGTAAAATTAAAAATTAAAATTTTTTTAAAACTACATTTATAATTGTTTAATTTATATTTTAAAATAGGAAAAAGATACAAAAACGCATCTAACGTTGTGTCCCAATCTCACATCCACCATTAATATTTTTTAAGCTGTAAATACACCTTTATTATTTTAAAAACCATATGTTTAAGCCCCTCTTACAAACGGTATCAATTCTCATCGTTAGTGTGGTCCACCATTACTAACATGCACAACAAAAATTATTAGAGTAAGGTACATTTTTACTGCTAATGTTTATAATAAGGAACAAATTTATCCCTAAAGAAAATTTAAGAAAATATTACATAATAAATTCATTCCTTACTATTTTAAAAAAAAATTAGAAATATTTAAATAAACTAAACTCATCTCATCCTATATAAAATTTTATTTTTTTAATCACTCCCAAAATAAAAATAAATAAATATTTATTTATTTATTTATCCACCTCATCCTAATTTGTTACATTTAAAAATATTTCTTAATTTTTATTTTGAGAGTGAATAAAAAGATTTATATAGAATGAATTGAATTTTTTATTTAAATATATCTAAAATTTTTTAAATGTGACAAAATTTTTAAAAAAATTTCATAAAAAATTAGATGTAAATTATTTTAATATTGTATTACCATTAGTAGATTTCATAAGTATAAAAGATAAACGGTTATTTAATATTTTATTTGATAAAAATTTAAATTTTGAAAATTTTTAATGTTAAAATATTCTTAAATTTTCTTTAGGGGTAAATTTGTTCCTTATTATAAAAGTTAGAGGCAAAAATGTACCTTTATATAATTTTTTTTATGCATGTTAGTAATAGTGGACCTACTGGACCCACTAACGATGAGAATTAATACAGTTTATAAGAGGAGTTTAAATATATGGTTTTCAAAATAATAAGGGTGTGTTTGCCCCTCGAAAAATGTTAGTGGTGGATGTAAGATTATGACATAATATTAGAGGTGTTTTTATACCTTTTCCCTTTAAAATAAATATTCGTTTTCTAAAAATAAAAATTTTTAATTTAATATATTAATTCATATCTTATATATTGTAAAGTTTGACAAACTAGACGTAATTATATAAAAGTTTTGGGTGAATTAGTTAAAAAATAAAATTTTGGACTGTATTCAACTTTGTTGTAAAGAAAATTTGGGTTGATTGACTGAATATACCAAGTTGGTGAAATAATTAGCTAAAAAGTTAATTTGTGAGCTAATGGATTATCACATCCAAGTTCAGGAGTCAAATTAGCACTTCAGCCTATTGAAGATGTTGGTCCCGTTAATGCAATTGCTTTTGATTTGCTGCAATAATAATAATAAGTTATTATTTTTCAAAATTATTTTTGTTTCATTTCTATTTTAAAATAATTAAATAAAAAGTATATTAAATTTCAGTTCATTAGCGAATAAGATTGGGACTATATGGTATAGGTTACAAAATCGTTATATATAATTTATATACATATATAAATATATGATAAAAATATAATAGAGGATAATATCTTTTAAATCTCCAAGTTTTAACAAAATTTTCGTTAAATGGCAAAAAATTGTAGATATTAAAATATAAAAAAAATTCAATTTCACATTTATTTTATTTTTTGATAAAAAAAAATTAAATCATTTGAACATCATTGTTAAAAAAAATAAAGTTAAAACAGAGAAAATATTTTCTAACATTTAGTCTACATTCATTGAAAATTTCATTTTCAATATTACACGAAATGCAATTTTTTATAATTATCAATAAATAGTGGCTAATAATGATGATAATGGGTTAATGTCACTAACGGGCCTTATTTAACTCCTTACTTTCTCTTCTGGCTTGCCAATTTTTTTTCTTTCAAAATTAATTTATCGGCGTTCTCCGTATTTTTGGATTTTCTTTTTTGGCCATTTTGCTTACTAAGGAAAACAACGTTTTTGGTGTCTCCAGGTCCCATTGTTGAGGCTGAGGCCACCACCCCCGAAGTAGCGGAGCAGTTCCACTTCACTGAGGAAGAGACCTAAGAAAAGAAAAGAAAGTTAAAGACTCCAATGCTAGGAGACTCCACCAGTGTTCTAGCAACCACAACACCACCCTCTACTGCTACTGCTACTGCTTCTACTGGCAGTGGTGGCGGTGGCGGTAAGGCTGCAGCTCCTTCCCATCAGCAGCTACCCGCAAGTGGTGGTGAGCAAAGGACTGCAGGTGAAGTTGGCTATGTGGGGTCTAACAATAATTCAAGTGAGGATGATAAAGGAATTAGAGGCGGTGGCGGTAGTGGCGGTGGTGATGAGGGTGATCGGAGCTTTGGTGGCAACAGGTTGCCAAGACAGAAAACTTTAGCGCTCTTGAAAATGTTAAGGGTCCCTTATGGGATGAAGTTTCCAGGTACATGTTTAATGGTGATCTGCTAATAGTAATAAAAATAATATAACTTTTCGATTTCCATTTTTGGGTTGTTTATCTAAATTTAAATGATTATTTACTCTAATGGATTCGCTTCATCGCGTGAAATCCAGGATGAACAGAGCAAAATCAAGGTTGACCAACCACCAATGAATAAAAATAAGGTGGATGATTATTCTGATGCCAAAAGTGATGGGAAAGTTCTGTTGAGTTCCTTTTTGCCTTCAAAACCAATATCAGTGGTCTCATCACGTACGTTTGAGGGATCTGATGCAGAAAGTAGCCCGCCTCCCTGGGCCTCAGGAACTCCTCCATGTCTTTCCCGACCATCACTTAAAGACATCTAAATGCAACAAGTATGTGAACTGTCACTTTATTCCTCTTTAGTGTTTCATACAGTGATGACTTCTTTACTTATGAATTTTAAAGGTCTTAATGCTCAAAACATTTATTGGGTGCTCTAACAGAAATACTGGTTATTTTTAGCTTGATATTTTATCATAGGCTTAAGTTGCTCCTTTATCTAGAAGATGCCATCTAAAACCTGCATTCGACAAGTCATTGCTTTGCATTACCTGGTTTTTTGTCCAAAATATTGTTGTACAAAGTGTAATCTTCTTTCCTGTTTTGTATTTACCCTGCAAAACTTGTACTTCTGTGATAATTTTTTGCTTTGCTACGTAGCAGGGAAAACAGCTACAAAGTAATGGCAGTAGTCCAAAGACAAGAACAACTGGATTCTCAATTCCAACCACTCAGGGTTCACCATCAGATTCTCCAACGATGAACCGCTGGTTCAAACCTGAGACCAACATGCCCTTTTGGATACGGTCAATTCAGATTGAAGAGAAGGCTATGAAGGACTTGAAGCGCTATTACAGCAATGTCAAGGTCGTGAAGAACCCAACTTAAAAGAATGACAACAACGTCAATATAGCAATTAGGCTCATCTTCATTCTTTGCTTCTTTTTTCAAATTCACTCAATCACTGTGAATTCAAATGTACAGACTGATCTCCTTGTACAGAGCAAAATAATTGGCCATTGTTGTCATTAACAGGAAAAAGCGCAGAACAACCATAATATAACTATACACAGTGTGATTTTGCATGCTCACCAAAAGCCAGTACAATTTTGCATAAGACCTATTGAAATGGTACAAAACTCGCACATGTGCAGGTGCTTTTCTCATTCTGAACAGTTTATAACGGATAGCGTTTATACCATATGCTTTGAGTACATTCCATCTATTGAGTAAGGACTTAGGAACAGTTGTCTCCAATGGATCTAGATGTGAACATCTCCAGATGATGATGATTCGGTGCAGCAAGAAACTGAGGAAGATAAAAAGAAATTACAAGGTATCATTCTTCTAGCATATGCCATTTGCAATCTCTAAAAAACAAATAATAGTTAACCAAAATTGTAGTCCTACTTATTTTAACAAATTAAAGGGAAAAAAAGTTGATAAAAACCCATAGAATCAAGAAATTGATTCATTCACACCCCATCCTTTTGCATAACTAGCTGATGTCGCCAACTGAGCCAGCTTGGCTCTGGGCACTTGGCATGAAATATATTGAATCTTAATTTAAAACGTATTATAATATATTTAATTATATTAAATATGCAACTTATATTCCTAAAAAAAATGCAACTTATACAATGTTTATTATATATAGGTTTATATATATTATAAATTTAATTGTTTATTGTTGTTTATTATCTTTAGTTGTTGTTTTTGTTGTTTCTTATTTTTTCTTTTGTTGTTTTTTTGTTATTTTTCGATTGTTGCTTTTTGTTACTTTTGTTTTTC